>JAZHYW010034420.1:0-27377 GCA_037355805.1 Ixodes ricinus | reverse complement strand
ATTGCGCTAGCTACCGCCCAATTCAGAGATGGCAAACTATTTTGTTCGCTTAATTAGTGATTGCACTTCTGGCGTCATCGTCATACACACACGAGCATTTCCCATTGCCACGTACGCGCTGACATCAGGGGTACAAACCACACACAGTTATCACATACACAAAATATACGAACACTGACACGAACGCACATTACACCGCACACTGATTCCGTTGGCCGCTCTTCCACCTTTTATGCTCGTCATATTTAAGGAACAACTTTCAACAGTGATGAGCTCCGCAATAAATAATTTTACCAGGATATTGATATCCTTTCAGTAATGTCGTTAGTCAAGAGGTTATTCTGCAAAACCCGTCGACTAAATCTCCCAGTAAAAAGTAAGCGTTCACTCTGTAATTATTTGCGACTGCCGATAAAATTACCCCGCTGCATTGCGGTTTCTAGCATCCTTCTGTTCTCTTCCCCCCCCCCCCCCCCCAAAGCCCGTCGTAAAATGGCGCGAGTGACGGCCAGTTTTCTAGTATAGATTCTGTTTTTTTTGTGCTGTTCGTGTGCAACTGCGATCGTCTTGAACTAACCTCTGTAAACGGGGTATTATGATAGCACCCTACGGTATTCACTCCGCTTGAAGCGATGCTGGCGATGCTTCGCGGTAAGAGAAATTAACAATTTGATTACCATGAATGTTGTGAAAATTGAGATTGGCGGAACATGCTGTGTGATTTTTGGTGTGGGCCGCGGTGAGTTCGAGAGCAGGCAAATGATCCGAATAACTTGCGTAAACAAACACTTATATCGTACTCATTGATATATGGTCAGCAGAATATGAAAATAAATAAATTGGCCTGTTTTTGTGCCGAGTGGCTCTGGTGAATCCACAGAGATTCACTAGGGACACGAAACACTCGGTGTTTTGAAGTGATCAGTTTCTGACCGTTGGCCCGTCCATTACTTCTTTACGGCTGGCTAGCCTTTCACGCGAAGAACTCGTGAATTCAGCATAGAAGAGAGCGCAAATTCAAAATCGAAGCGCACTTTATAGAGCCCGATCACAAGATGTCTAGCTATAAAGGGATAGGATTTTTTTGAGTAGTCTACAGCATCTTTTTTTACTTATTACTATATCACGAGCCTTTTCTTTTTATTTGTTTTTCTCGGCCACTAGTCGTCTAAATAAACAATGCGACTATACGATATGAATGAAATTGACATGTCAATATTTCGGTCTTTCGGGTTTATTTTGCTTAGCGCAAAAATTTTACTCTGAATAAATATAGGTACATTACTGACAACCTTCCTTTATGGGGTAGTTTAGAGCTTATTCTGCCGTACTCTGAGAGCACAATTGCATTCGGTCAGGGGCCAACGGGGCATTGCAGACGATATATAGTTCGGTTGGCCAGAGTACAATAGGAGCTACGATTCAAGGCAAACATTTCAGCATGACTATCCGCAGGTGAATCGATTGTAATATAATACAGAATGTCATCTCCACCAATAAGTCATCTCATATTGTTCTTAGTGTAGTCTTGAAACGGGTACTCGAAACACATAGCGACATCGGCGACGATCTGAATCTTCGTTCACGACGCGCACCACCGTCATGGCAATGTTGGGGACACCTTCAAACACAAAAGCACGTTGATTGTTGGCTGACACTCGGTAACAAAAACAAAACAAAACCGAAGGTAGCACAGAAGACACGCAGCCACACGGAAGAAGAATCTGCCGGTCTTGGTCGTGATGTCACCATAACGTCGAAACAACCGAAACAAGGCGTGTGACGAGCGCAACCAGGAGGTCATCCTAGCCCAGTGTACGTAGCACACTACTAGAACTGCTGGCGTTGTCCTGAAACTTCGCTGCCTCTAATGGCTTGTGCGTTAAACAAAATTAGTGGCACAAACTTCGTGCTACCGAGGTACTCTATAGGCGCCCGGATCGGGACATTGAATTACAGTTGACCTTCGTTACCGCTGGTACTCAAACAGTTCAATAGCATTTATTCGAAGTGACGGTGCGACGTGTCCAAAAAACGAAACCGAGAGAAGATGGGTTGGAGGGCGGAAGTTTTTATCCGTCTACCTGGAGAAGGGGGAAACGTATTTTCCCCCTTCTTCTCTCGTCCGCTTGGGGGCGCGCGAGTAGCCGAGAGGAAAACGGGTGTTACTACCTTTTTTTTCCCCTGTTTGTCTCAGAGAGCGAGTGCTTCCGTTCTCTGAACTAACAGTCTTCCCGCCGGATTCACAAACCTCACTCCAATTGAGGGGCCCCTCCACCTCCTCAAGGAGGCGCAAGGGCCGGCGCTGCCTAGGCTCCTTGCGATTGGCCAGCGTCGGCCCTCGCGCCTTCCTTGAGGAAGTGGAGGGGCCACTCAATTGTAGTGAGGTTTGCGAACTCGGCGGTTAAATTCGCCGCACCAGCCGTCTACTAGAGATTAATCTCGCCATTCACGCATTTCCTGTTAACCGATTAGGTTTACCTGGCAAATTTCGGCTGTGGTTTCGAACGACGCGCGCGCAGGCCGTAGTGGTGCACACGCGATTGGAAACCGACGATGATTGCTCTACGCCCGTTCACGTGTTGAATCACGTGGCTGCTTGCACCTCGTGGGTGCGCCATGTATGTATGAATGGCTGCATGATATTGGCTATGCCCTTTGTAATGGGCGGTAGCTTGCGTCACCTAGCCTGAAAAAATGCTTTCCTCCCCCACTTAAATACCCAATTCTTCCCTTCTACATCCCTGCAACTATCACCGGGCCAGAGGGCAGTGCTGCCCATTGCAGCTGAAATTTCGATAGCTATTTCAAATCAAGATTGCTTTAAGCATACTTAATGTTTAGGGGCTCGAAGGATGTATAGTCATTCATAAGTTCATTTAAAGGCGAAAGAATTGCTATGGGGATTAAGAAAAAAGAATTGAATAGAATTGCCTTTTAAATTTGCAGACTGCGTTCTTCCCCTGGCGTTGGTTTTTGCAGCCCCTCTGACCACTTTATATTTGTTTTTTTTTGTACATTTTATATACGAGACCTTATATGTGTGTTTTATATTTGTGTTCTGAGTCTCGGTGTTCTGCTTTTTACGTCCAACATTCTTCAGCTTGCTCTTATCCTTGCATTTTCTTTAGAAGTGAACATTGTTGTTTTGTATTTTTATCCTGAGATCCAGCTAATGGTCATAAAAGAAGAATTGAAACCGAAGCATCAATACAATCCAAAAGTAATGCTACTTAGGTTGCAAAGGAAAAGTTCCAGCTAGCTTAACGAGAGAAGGCTAAGCTCGAGTTGGCCGCGAACTGACAATAATTTATTGCACAAAGAAAAGAAAAAAAAACCATGCTGCTTTAGTTAGTATTTAGGTATTCTGTAGGGCGCGCCATATATGGTTCATTTTATTGTCATGCATATCTTGAAATGTCCATTATTTTTCCCCATGGTAGACATTTTAGAAAACAAACGAATTCCTTCTACGATGCCCCAATCGGCGACAACAAAAGCAATTCTCCTGTACCGTGCCTGCGTGGATGATGGTATGTGTCATGCATTTGTTTTAATCATTTCAAAACTCGGCGTATTATTGGCATACCATATTTGTAATACAAAATATAACCAAGAATGTTTTGGTTTTGGTCAGCACACGTGCCATCTAAGCCCATAGCGCGGTTGCTGACGCGATGCTGTAGCCGCTACCGAAAAATAAGGGAAAAGCTTTTTAAGACAACTCCAACTAACGTTATTTAAATAGTCAGTATTGCAGTGATTACTCTGTATCTTAGATAATCTATAATCGCCCTTCGCTCGTACTACCGTGTTCGAATGAAATGCGAATAGCGGAGTGGGTGGCTGTCGACACATTCTGCTCCTCCCTGTTGCCTCTAAAAACTGATAAAACTGTGGTGTGGAGATTAGGGTGCTGCGAGGGTGGGCGTCCTACTTCGATGTGTTTGACCATAGCCTCCCATATACTGACAAAGCCTGGCAGATCGCCACGAGAAGCGGCCGCCGAAATGGAAAGGGTGGAGCTGCAGGCAACGCATGAGAGGAGAGCCACGTGACTGGCGCCCCGCTGCGGGGAGACGCCGAAACACACTTCTCCCGAGCGAACAAGTGTGTTTCGGGTCATCGCCGCTGCAAAAGCTGTGCACTGGTGTCCAGGTTCCCCGAAAAATGGCTCTTTAATGCTCAATCATGCTTCCTCCAGACTTGCCCGTTTCTTTTAATATTTTATTAAATACGAGTTGTGATCTTGTTTTACTGAATGGTATATCAGAAACTATGCGACTTTCGAGTCCGAAGAACAACAGCGGACTTAGGACAGCTGCTGAGGCCTAAGTGAAGAAATTACTTGGCAAAAATTTATACATCAGCGCCCAGCGCTCGCCCTGGGTTCCCTCTAGTTTTTGTGACTCACGTGTGGCGCTACGATTTCCACAATGTAGGTCCGCTGGCTCCCGCAAACCATCAAACGTTTTAATGAACTGCAGTAACTTTATCAATAACGAGCCACATTTCGTAGGCAGCTGGGATCTCGTTCAGCGCGCTCACTAAATGATCACCCCGTGTGTCAAAATTGTGAAAAAGAAGTTAAAGCAGTTCCTTCGTGGCCGGAAGTGAGCTGTGGAGCTTGATTGACGTCAGTTATCACTACCTAACCTAACTTGTCCCAACCTTTATAGCCCCTTTTGGTATTGGTATTTACTGCGTGCCCAAAACACCGTGAAGGCTTTGATATTGGTGCACATAAATGTCACAAATGAGTTCAACATGCAAGGACCTGAAATACAGGAGTGACACATCAGTCATAATAAAACAAATTGCAGACACAACTCGGTAATCAAAGTATTATAAGGCATGGAAAAGAAATCATGCTGCGCAAGGCTATTACAAAAAGTTGTAACTCTACTTGACTCTACTTCTCTTGCCTCAGGATAACTCGGCCAAAACAATACTCCATCGATAAAAAAAAAGGTTTGGCGAATTGGGGCAAAAGAAGACAAGTTGTGTTCTTTTGCAAATATACAGCAATTTCAAAATGCAACAGACACGATAACAGATAACTGTCAACTTCGCACCAACTGCAGATCTTGAGAGAAAGAGTACATACTCGTTAATTTTACTTTTGTAACGAAAAAACGAAGTGTGTGCTTGGGCCGTTTCTGCTATAAATGGGTTTGCATTTAGTAGATCCGGTACGGGATGTGTAAGGTGCTGTGTACCTTAATTAGTTCGAACCCTAGGTTTCGTATATTGTCCGCTTCTGAAACTAACTTGCCGAGGTTTTATGATCAAATAAAAAAAATCGTGTTTTGTTTTATTTTTATAAAAAAAGAAAAAAAAAATTTAATTAAAGTTGCAGGATTTGTTTTTTCATATTTAAAATTTTGTAGTTTTAAAATAACGGATATGAGTGGTCGTACCCTTTAAGGTTCTCAATAAATCGGAGGGCATTCTTTTACTAAATAAATATTCTGTTTTTTTTCGTTCGCGTAGATTATTGTGGGCGTGAGTAGACAAGTGAATATTATATGTGTAGTTTGAACGTTGTGGTAGTAATAGTCTGACATTTTTTAATGTTACTACTGCTCTTGAAATATCAACCCTAATTTTTTGCTATGTGTACAGTCCAACTGAGTTTTCTTCAAGCCATTCACGCCAAGAAACTTGTGGCATGTTACGGCCACAATTTTTCCCCGTCAGATTTTTTTAAAGTTTCCGAAGTGGGTGTATTTTTTTATCTGAGCTATACATATTTTGTTTTCTAGTGTTAAGATTAAGTTGTTTTCATTTTAGCCACAGTGATATTTTTCAAAGTGAACTATTTGGAAATTCCTCGAGCTTATTCAAATGTCCACATGAAAAGAAAAAAAAATCGATATGGTATCATCAGCATATAAAGTAATATTACGCAATTCGAGTATATTAACGATATCGTTTATATAAATTAGGAACAATAGTGGTCCCACTATGGAACCTTGCGGGACGCCGTATGGTATTGGTGCGAGTTGAGATTTAAACTCATAAAGTATCGTATAATGAAACCGCGAATATAAATAGCAGCGAAGAAATTCTTGTGCATTACCTCTAATTCCGTATGTCGATAGTTTCCTTAGTACAAGTTCATGTTTTATTGAATCAAACGCCTTTCTGAAGTCTAAAAAATACTCCAATGGTATATGCATGGTTTTCTCTATTAGTACGTATTTTACCTTTGATATTTGTTAGAGCTGATTCAGTTGATTTCCCTTCAGAAAAACAAACTGTTTCTTAGTTATGATAATATTACCAGTAAAAAAACGTCTATACTCTTGAAGTAATATTTTTTCTACAACATTTAAAAAATAAAAAAATAAGGAGACTTAAGACTGCTGAGTTGTAGCAACGTAAAAGCACTCGTACACGCAGCGTATTCTTACAAGCAGCACGCCCCGCTGTCCTCTGCAGAGGCCGGCCGGGCGGCGCAACATGGCTGAAAGAAGAGCGTAGAACACGTGATACAGTAGTGCACATAATGAAGGAGCGGAAATTTCCCCCTCTCCCCCCGCCCTCCGGCCACGCCTGACACGTGGCACCAGTGGCGGCCACGTGGGCGCCACCCTCTCCCTTTTACCAGCGCGCGGGCAGCGGCGCCCGAAAGAGGGCTTTTCTGTGGCGTGGCGTTCCTTGGAATATAACTCGTCGCAGCCAATGGGAATTTATTGCTCGTTTCGCTCAGCCGGAATTCAGGTGCCGTTTTCGTGGTTACAGACAACGCCTGCTGCGTTCCATGGGACATTTAATGCTTTCGCATTAATGAATGCATGTTTTCACTCACCCACTTGAATGGCTTCGTCGGATCTCTGCGGCCGCACTTTAGTAAAATAGAGCATGTAGTTCTCAGGTAAATTTGCAAAAGATTATATAGTCGCTGACACCGTAAAAAAAGGAAAGACGTTTACAAATCCCTGTAATGTGAAATTAGAGCGCAGCTTTTGAGGTAGAGGAGGAGAGGGTACAGAGAAGAGGGCATCCTCCTCCTTCTCCTCTCTTCTCCTCCCGTCCTTCTCCACTCCTCCCCCTCATCTCCTCCCGTCCTTCTCCTCAACTCCTTTCCTCCTTCCCGTCTCCTCCTCTGTACCCCTCCCTCCTCTCACAATTTCCCCGCTAAATTTAGCTAGAAAACTGACGCCACGTGACCACAACACCAACTCAGTTCCCTCCTTTAAATTTAGCGTGGAAAATGACGTCACATGACTTCGTGTCACGTCATCCAAAAAGAAATTCTGTTTCTCGGCTAGATGTTGCGGGAAAATTGACGTCACGTGACCTCAACACCAATTCAATTTCCTGCTAAATTTAGCGGGGCGGTTACCCCGACGGCGACGCCACTGTACGCGGAAACGGGCGCCTAAAAGCTGCTCTCTAAAACGCGAGGGTGTGGCGTATTTTGATCCCGCTTCTTGCTTCGCAATTCGTTCTCTGGCTTTCATATCGGCTGAGAACGCAATCGCAGTGGCCGAGGAGCCCTTGTGGTGCCACAGCACAAAAAAAGGAGCCTACGTGAAACGACACGTTCGCGTAAATAGGGATGTCACAGTCGCCGTTTTCAATACTGCAAGAGTTCTGCTTGAGATCCCCTCGATCTCGAACATGTGGAGGAGCCGCGCGATTCGTGTCACGCGACCTCCGGGTGCTCCTGGAGCAACAGGACGCCAAACGGTAGCGCCGGCGGTTGGTGGCACAATGCCCGGTGCGGATCTGGTGTGGTCGCTACTTGATTGGGTAATTTGCGCATTGGCTGCGATCGCATAAACCGACTCAACTCTGTCGCGTCACGCTACGTTGGCGGCGCTTCGGACGCGCCTCCATGTCTAGGGGTGTAAATAGAAATCGTCGTGTGAGACGGGCATTCCCTCGTGGTTTTGGAAAGAACCAGAATTAATCCTGCCTTCTCGTCAGAACGCCGCAAATGGGGCTGTATCAAAGGGGCCGGGAAACGTGTGAAGATAATTGCTTGTGTGTTTACTGAATGCGCGGTTCGTCCAAGATCGTGAATCGGTGCTGTGAAAAGGGAACAAACCAGACACCGTCGGACCACGATTGCTTGTGCAGAAGGACTTGAGGTTAAATTCACGGATACTTGTGGCCGTCAGATTTATTCGTTTTAATTAAATACGAACGCGGAAAAACCGCCAAGTTGTACAGACCACCCACGGACCACGTTCAGTACTTCTTCACGTTCAAGAGACCCCTCTCGACTCGAGGAAAGGTGGATGCACATCACCACGGCTCATAAAATGTTCGCTATTCCCTGGGGAAAATCGATCTCGACCCGACCAGAAGCGTTACAGCCTCGACCGGTAAGTTCGAGAACCCTATAGGTCATGTTTCGTCGTAGAGTTAGTTTTTGCTTTGGCAATTTTCGGCCTCAACCAAGCTGGGACAACGCTGCGGGGAGCTAAGCCTACCGTACAGAGCCGCCGACTAGGGAGCGATTGTAGCAAATCCGGGCAACCGCACTCCCTCCTCGGAGCGGCCGCGCCGCCATGCCGGCCTTCGTGGGAGCTCGTGCGAAGCCTTTTCCCAGGTGATAAAGCCATCCTTATCCTCTCTTGCTCCGCGAGCCCGAGAAGACCCTCGCGTGCTTGGCGAAACCGGCAACGAGACTAAGACGACTGTCAACTATTTTTCCGCGGAAGTTTCCTCGGCAACAAGGACCATCTGCAATGACACCGGAAGTGCAAACCGACAGCGAAGGCTAGACAACAGCCTTTACAAAGAGACAAAGGCCAACTAACCAGCAAACCCTCATCCTTCGACCGCAATTCTTTTCGTCCTATCAGACTCTAGACCTGTAGCCGTAATGCTAGCCATTCGGAATACTGCAAACGTAATGTCTCACGAAACCATCGCAACCTATATTGATATCCAAATCAACCAGAGCATAAGCCAGTCAGTCGCCGACCCCCTCCCGAAAAGCCCACACACCTAACACACAAATCAAACAGAACAGCAATTTTCAAATCTGACCCATTAAAAAGGGCCCTCCTAGCAACAAAACCGGTGCAAACGACATGGAATCGCTCGAAGATACAACAACGCAGGCAGAAATGCCCCTGCAAGTAGGAAAAGCGGCAACCACCGCAGAGACACCAACATGACAACTTTTAACAAAACGCCAGAACAGGCACCCGGTCTATCCAACAAGGACAGCTTTAACAACATGCTAACGATAGTAGAGAAAAGGCTAGAGCAGCTTCAGCAGTATTTTGTTAAAAAATGGGAAGAACGCGAAGCTAGAATCATTTATAGACGGTCCAGTCAGGATCAAAGAGCGCGGGTCGATACCCTTGTCGAGGCGATAATCAAAATGTCCGACAACATCGCGCGCATTCGCAATCTCTAGACTCCCTTACAAGCACAAATTAATCGAATAAACGACACACAAACAACTGGCAGGCACCCCTCCAAAAGAACACATCCATACACCATTGAGGGATCTCACAGGCCATGCTCCAGCAGTACCGCGTGAACAGTCGCAACCAACCACAACAAAGAGGCTTTAAGAGGACAGTTCGACGCATACCAATGATACTCTACAACGAAACACGCAAGTAGCAAACCAAGAAAAGGACTCGCTTGTGATATGACAGTGGAACTGGAGAGGCTTCAAATACAAGGGAGGGTCTTTGAGACAGTACGTCCAGAGTTAGGTGAGGAAGCCATACCTAATTCTACTACAGCAAACGCATACGGCATGCGCACTCTCAAAATACAGATGCTATAAGGAGGATGGTAGCACAACACTCAAGGTTGCCATACTGGTCCGCAAAGACCTGATAATAGACGAGGTAAAAACATTACCGAACACAAGACGAGCGCCCTCAAATTAAGAGTGCTGCCAAGACACACTAAAAGGGGCAAACAGGGCAAACAAATCTTCGTTGTGAGCATATAAAGTCCACCCGAAGCACAAGAAGCGGATTTGAAGGAAATCTTTGCCAGCGTGACGGAAAGAGGAGAGGGGTCAACAACCTCATAGCAGGTGACTTCAATGCAAAGCCTCCAGCGTGGAATAACCGCAAAACCACTTCCAAAGGTAGAAAGTTGGAAGCATTAATCTGCAATGCAGGCTAACCCTCCTTAATGACATAAATCGCCATACTAGAGAAAAAACTCAGGAGAGAGTGATACGAATCCGAATCTTACGCCACCCAAAGACACGGATAAAGTCCCTTGGGCCGATTTGGAGGAATGCCGGGATAGCGACCATAAAATCTCAGTCACGTAGCTACTAGAGAACGGCCTCAAGAGCCGCAGAAAAGAAGACAGAATCACAAACTGCGAGAAGTTTAAAAAGTCTCTCCTCTTGATGGAGCAACTTTCTCAGAATTGACGCACACCAGCTCACAAATCAGATGAGGAAGTGTAGAAAAGAATACAAACTGATGAAAACACACCAGATGTGGACACGTACCTTTTGCACATCTGGGATGCACGAAGGGGACTTGTCAAAAGATGGAAGCGAAGCCAACTAAATAGGCGGCTGAGGACACGCATAGCGCAGATCACGGAACAAGCTCAGTGATATGCAGAGAAGCTAACCACCAACAACTGGTTCAAACGCTGCGAGAGCAAGAATAGAAAGCTTAGTGTAAAGGAAACATTGCAACTAACGTGATCGTTACTGCAGCCGAATAAAACTAAGAGTGCTTATGCCAATAATATAGCCAAGCTTGCAAGCCACCAAGGGCAGGATAATAAGGCATTTTTAGGACAGTTGGCTGGAAAATACCTACCGCAGGCAGACAACCCATCTTACCCAGACTACGCAGGAGAAGGAAACGCAGAGGAATACCTTAATGGGCACATCACCACAAAAAAAGACCTCACAGCCTTTGAAAGAAGCAGAAAGAACATTAATCCAAAAGATGATGGCAGAAACTTATCAAGAACCTCAGCGATGAGGAGCTCGACAAGCTCACAGTTCTCTTCCCTATTTAATATAACCCTTGAACCTTGATACAATATGGGGCCCTCTCAGCACTTCATACCGTTTCAGCCCATCAAACCCTTCAGCCCGTTAGACCCTTCAGCCCGTCTGTCATAGGTTCGTGGGGATGTCGTGTTCCCAAAGCAAACGAAACCGTTTGCTTTGAGAACTGTTTAAACAAAGAATCGATAAACAGAAACATTTACAGCAACGGTATCAGTGAAGGTCCCACAAAAATATTTACAGCAGAGTTATCAGTAGAGATGACACACATTGCTCCCATAGATCTTAATGTGAATAGTAAAAATGTTCATGTCATACGTTAGGCCTTGAAGTCTTCTGTCGTTGCGACGGTGAAGATGGCTGAGCGGGTGGACTCTTGTGTTCCGGGCCTCGAGAAGCACGGACGAACCCAGCGAGCGTGGTGGGCAGGCTGACGGGTCTCTGAGTTCCCTGCCTTGTGGAGCCAGGACGAACTCAGCGTGAGCGGTAGCCAAGTATACGCCATCTTGAGTTCCCGGCCTAGTCGAACCGGGACGAACTCAGCGGTAGCGGTGGCCAAGCATGCGGAGTCTTGAGGTCCTGGCCTAGTCGAACCAGGACAAACTCATCGGTCAGCGAGCTCCTCGTACCGCTTGTCTTCTCTTTTTTTCATTCTTCCGCGCTCGTGCTTTTTCTCTGGTCGTCGAAGGTTTATCTAGTAACACGCAGGGCCGTGTCATGGCGAAAAAATCTGTAGCCCGGTGATAGTTCTCGGCCGCGCACATCACGCCATCGGACCCTTCAGCCGAAACCCCTCAGTCCATCAAACCTTTAGACGCCCAAATGACTGTGAACCATACGCAAAAATGCAGTGTAAAATGTTATTGGACATTTATTTCAAACATTGAGCTTTACATGCATGTTGTAACTCAGAAATACGATTAAAACGAACTGTTGATCAAACCTGGGAGCAAGCAGCTGCAGAGAGAAAGCGATCAAGCCAAATAGGAACAACCCAGTTCTTTGTCATAAAAATATATTTTAAAACACTCACAACGCCGCTGGGTATATTCCTGATATACGGTAGTTCAGCTAATAAAACCTACCAGGTTCAGCACACGCACACATACACACAGCCAGTAAGTAGGTTTAACGGAAATCACGAACGCGCAAACAAACATCCGCTACCGTTGAGAAATCCTGAGCACAGTCATGGTGTCGTCCCTGATGTCGCGGCGGCGGCGTCTCCGGCGTGTTTTTCGCTCGCTGAATGCATCTGAAGCCGGACGGACGAAGATATGCAAAAACAGGGCCGGACAGCGGCCATCATCCACCTTCTCAGGACCCACAGTGCCTTGACCCCGGTGCGCAGGCGATTAAGGTGGTACGCTGACCCCGACTGCCAGGCTTGCGGCGAGTGGGCCGACACCGGCCGCCTCCTCCTCGAATGCGCCGAATACGATGAGGATCGGGCGGTGCTGGGGTTCCCCTGCGGAACCAAGGAAGAAACAGCACGGATCAAAACAGACCAAGGAGCGAGCCCTCAAAGACATGCTCAACTTTTTGAATGAAACCGATCTGCTCCAGATATTCACCGCGGTAACAAGAAGCAAACCGCCCACGAGCGGACATAAAATGGCGGTGCCGGCCGCGTCGGCTTCCTCGGATCTCACACCCCCGCAGATCGCTGGAGGAGGTCCTGGCTGTCCTCACACCCTCTAGCCTGCGCCGGGTAAAGGGAAGCGCGGCGCGCAGCACTTCTTCGACGTGCCGAAGTGTGTGTGTGTGTGTGCGGGGGGGGGGGGTGCTTTTCGCGCGGACGGATAACACCGAGCGGACCATAACACGGAGCGGACAGGCTCTTGCGTCCGCATCTCTAACGCCACTCGGTCAACGCCTCGTCGATTCTCCACATGGAGCAGTCGCCCCCGGTCGCCTCCTTGACGACCGAATACCTAGGCAGTGACTAACGGGGCTATGAGCCCACACCCAGTATTGCTCTGTTTCGTTTTTCAACTCCATCGCCTACACACACCCACACACATCTCCTCAATTTCCAAAACTCACCGTGGCTTCTTGATCCAAAAATGACTAAGCAGCTTCCCCCGACGCACATATCCTGAAGGGTCACGTGATCTCTACCACAAATGTGTTAAAACAATTTTGATGGGTGATGTGGTTTAGAACGGGTGATGTGGTTTAGAATGGGTGATGTGGTTTAGGTTTAAGGATAAGATTGAGACAGACACCACAGGCTTCTCAAAAAGCTCTGACGGATCTCTTACACCCTTTAGGAATTCTTTAAGGGTACGTCAGGCCCTTAGAAAACTTCGAGGGACAGCTCAAACACATCAAACAACTTCGATGGCTACGTCAGTACATTTCAGAAATCTTAATGGGCCCGATAGACGGATTATCTATAGGGTTTAATGAGGTATGGACATCGGGAGTTTTGCCGGTGGAGTGGAAACAGGTGAGGTTGGTGCTGATCCCGAGACAGAGAAAATAGATCAGCCTCGATAATCTCCGGCCCATCTCTTTGACCTTGTGTATGGCTAAGCTTTTCGAAAAAGTAGCCCTAACGAGACTAGTTAAGCACCTGCCAGGGACAGTTAGGCGCTCCCACACACTCTAATCGGGTACTGAGAGCGGATATACATACAATACTGCCTGCTTCAACTCAAAGAATAGATACTAGATGACGCATGCACAGCACAAATAAGAGCAGTACTGGCCCTGGTCCTCTTAAGGGCATTCGACAATGTCTCGCATAATCGAAATGTCAGCAACCTAGCCAGGCCGGATGCGGATGTAGAATGTGTAAGTACGTCCAAAACTTCCTTCGAGACAAACAGGCAACCCTTACTCTGGGACCGACAGAAGATAATCCAGTTAACATAAGAAGAGGCACGCCACAAGGGTTGATCTTATCACCAATACTCTTCAACACAGCCACGAAGAATCTTCCTAAATTACTGAACGAGGTAGATAACCTAAGGCATTCCATTTAGGCAGACGATATTACTTGATGCGTCACCACAGGACCTCTGGCGGACACGGACGGAGTATGCTCTTCAGAGAGCAAACCGATATTACACAAGATTACGAAGTCCACGGGGGCCTTTGCTGCTCGGCAGAAAGATCAGAGCTGCGACTAATCACCAAGCACACCACGAAACAACCACAGGTTCAACTGGATCTGCAGCTGAACGAACAGTAGATCCCGCAGACCGCCCACATCAAAGTCCATGGGCTCATTCTGCAAAGCAATGCCTTTGCCAATTTAACCAAGTCAGGAAACATCTCGACCAAACATATGTAGTTCTACACCTCATCAAGAGAGTAACCAACAGGCACCGGAGCTTCAGCGAAGCCTGTGTGCTAAAAATAAACGATGCGCTCATAATGTCTAGGGCCCTTTACCTACTACCCTACCTGAACCTCGCAAAGACGGAAATCAGCAAAGTTCAAACTCGGCTGCGAAAGGTACACAAAATTGAGCTTGGGGTACCGGCATGCACCTCATAACAACCCAGAGAAGGTACCGACACGAATAACACGCTTAAAAGGCGTCTAAACGTACATTGAATCAGCCAGATGCAACGAATCAACAGCACAACTCACTGCAGGCAAATTTTTAAGGATCTGAGATACCAGACCACCAGGACTCTAAGCGACGAGGACATGAGTACGCTCAACCCGCAGATCAAAACGTGCATAAAGATTTCCCTGTTCCTAGCAACATTCAACCAAGCAGGAATTATAAACAACGACGCCTCAGAGCAGTAGCTCTAAAAAACTTGTAGCCAAAGCACCTCCAAAACAAATATTCATATATGTAGACGCGAGCATGACACCTGATAACTCCCCAGGAATAGCAGTAGTTGTCAGACGCAATATGAACTAGATTGAGACCATAGAAATAACCAGACTTCCTTCGGTAGCCCTTTTTCAGACACTTGCCGTGGCGCTGGGAATCCAGGTGGATTCTACACAAAACAAAACAACAATGCCCCCCCAGACCCCCCCCTCAATGAGCTGACTGGCTGGCCAGCCAGTCAGCTCATTGACACAGAGAGCCCCGGCCAGTGCACCATCGGGGCTGGCGCACTGGCCAGCCCCGATTGGGACGGCCAGTGCGCGCAGGTTGCTCACGCCGAAGCCGTCCCGGCGGTCTTCAGTAGCGCCCGGAATAGGTGTGCTCGGGGTCAATAAAGTTCTTATTCATTCATTCATACATTCATTCGCGTTCAAACGGACGTCTGATCGTTCAAACTGTTGTCTGCTCTTTCAAACTCGTTCAAACGAGAGCGGCCAGTAGACCAAACGTTGCGATAAGAATTACGTTCAGGTCTCAAAATGCTTTTAAGCTTAAAGGTTGCTCGGGGTAAGTAGACTCGGTAGAAACAGTAGATACAAGGAGATGTTGATCATTGTTACCAGTGGCCATTACTTGTTATGCCTCATTGACTTGGTACGATTCTGCTTTCGATTTTCAGTATCGATGTCGAGCACCGCACCTACCATCCACACTCGAAGCCGGAGCGACTTCGTGACTGAAATTCGCGAGCAGAATCTCAATATGTGAATCAAGCTTTTTGCGTCCATTCTGCGGTGTTCACGTGGAATGAATCGCTGCACCTCACATTATTTACACGAAGTTGTGCAGTGTAACGAGACTTTTTAATTTCGCTCAGGCCACTAAAGTAGGAAGACGTAGTCAGGAAGATTTAGAATCAACAATTCCGGCGCGAAAAAAGCACGGGGACTCACACCAACAGCGACATCATATTCCAATGGTTTGTTGACGCTGGACCTGGTGCGTATTGCCCACACCCTTTTGCGCATGCGCGGCGTGGGTGGCGTGCCGCTAGGGGCGCTGCGGTTCGTTCGTAAACATGCGTTGGTGGATAGTCCAGCACTAGATTCCAAGTTGTGCCGCAGGATGCTATTAAAATGTATGATACCTTTCTACTGCCCACAAGCGATGAGGTGGCGTTGTTCTATCGCAACAGATGGACATCTACAGGTAATTACTGAATTCTTGCATACTAGCAAGTGGACGGGACAAAAGTGTTGTGAGAGAAGAGTAAAAGTACAGGCAAGCTGGTGAATTGCAGACATAACTCAACCTGAGACACCGGAAGAAGGAAAAAGAAGGACACGAAAAAGAGGACGACGCACACAACGGTCATTGATAGCATGAGAAACGCAAGACGTTGAAGCGTCTGGCTCCGTCATTTGTTCTTCTGCATCCTTATCGGCTAATGCCTTAATCTCGATTGCTAAGTGACAATAATAGGGTGTCCGGGATATACCGCTCCTTGCGTTTCTTAAAATGTCAGAGACAAATTATATTTACTGATGGGCTAAGAAACGTGAGGGGCTGCTATTATGTCTATGCTTTTCAATTTGTGATTTTTGTTTCCGGCATTTTCATTGGCTTATAACTCAATCTCTGTGACTGCTGAACGATGATATGATGCTCATGATTGGCCATGGCTTGAATAACCTAAAGGGATACTGAACCGAAATTTAGGAGCTCACAAAACAAGGCTAGAGCGATGGGCGGGGCGCTGGAATACCCAAAAGCATCAGTCATATGGCGATATCTCTAACGTATGGCCCTATTTGTAAAAAAAAAAAAGTTGCTCGATTGAACGTGGCCGACGAGGCCGAGGAGACATATGACGCCTAGATTCCCATTTCCTCTCCTCTTCGCTTCGTCCCCTCGAGCTGGTCAACCGCAAAGTCACTGGATCCTGGGAAGGTAGCGCCAAGCTCCCCACATGGTCGCCAACTTGGTCCGTGAAATTAGCGATTTCTTCTTGACCCCTTTGTTCTTGGTGACCCGATATGAATTCGGTGGTGACGAGTAGCTTTATGGAGACCTTTCTTGTAGACCGACATTCCGCTATCCACACACTGGCGAAACAAGCGTGCACCTTCGTACCACCACCCCATGCTGTGCCAGTGCTTGGAGGTATTGAGAAATACGTTTACTGTTTTCAAATACGCAGTGAAGAACAATATAATTGTAAGACATGCGTGGAGATGGACATGATTGATTAGTGCATTGCATACACAGTGACAAAGACGCTTATATTGGCGAGGAACGCTTCCAGCATGATGCTCCTTAGTGATCTTGGCGTGACTGGTTTAGAACGACCCTCTGGAAGCTTCGAAGATTTGAATGGGCCGAGATGGCGATTTCCATGGCAACGTAGACACATTAGTTCACGTTGTCATCGGCGCCATGACACCCGCATCGCCACCCGAGCCTACCAAGGCCTGTAGGTTCGATGTTTCCCGCCCACCCGGCGTGTCGGTGGATTCCATCTTCGACGCGGCGGTGGCCATTGTCGGCACTGCCGAATTGTATTCCGTACAACATCTGGGAGGCACCAACTTCCAGCTGTCGGTTACATCGTCGTCAGCCATGAGCCGAATCGTCGACGCCGGGGCCCTGACCATCGGCGGAACACGCGTCCCCATCGTCCCGGTAGGCCCGCAGGTGACGTCCATTACGTGCCTGTACCTACCGATCTATGTGAGAAGCGAGCCCTCGCCGCCGCCCTCTCGCTTTACGGGAAGGTTCTGGATAGTTCGCTTCGGCGTCTACCAAGATCACCCCAACCTCCGAACGGGCACCCGCTACATCCGAATGAAGATGAAGGAGTCTCTCCCGGTGCCGAACTTCCTCCGCGTCTCCGGACATCGGGCCACCTTCGACTACCGCGGCCTCAAAAGAGCCTGTCGACGCTGCCAGCAGGAGGGCCACCTCAAGGCGCCCTGTAACGTGCCCTACTGCGCCCGCTGCGCGGCCTTCGGCCACGACACCGTCGGCTGCTCGGCCGGTCTGCGGACGCTGAGGGGCGGCCCCCGCCACTGTGGACTGCACCCAGCGTCGCAGCTACTCAGCCGTAGCCGGCTGCGGCCAGGACGACTTCCCGGCCTTGACTCCGGCGTCCCAGACTCCGAAGTCCCAGGAGAGGCCTTCTACCGTCCCTCCTCCCCTCCTGCGGCGACGGCGCCTCCACTCAAGAGTCCGGCGACACGCCTGCCCCCGCCAGAGCCCCCAGTGACGACCCCGTCCGAGCTCGCCCTGACATCACAACAGTCGAAGCCGGCAAGTGCCACCGACGCGAATTCGAACGCGTCACAGGACGCGGCCGAGGCCGCGCTTTCGAACGCGGTCGAGACCGCATCTGTCCAAGCGCCCGCTCCTACCAGTCCCGGCTCTGAGTAAGTACAGGTGAAGGAGGAACCTCCGCGAACGCCGGAACTCCGCCCCAGCCCGCTTCCCAGCTGGAGCGACATCACGGAGGACTCTGCCTCATCGTTGGACGACCGCCTCGTCACCGACCTGGTTGCCCCCGACAAAGACAGCGCTTTGCCGCGCGGCCGAGATCGTCGCCGTGGCACTTCCGAGGAACTGCGAAAAACCTGCAGCCGCAGTCGCAGTCCGCATGGCGGTGCCGAAGATGGGAAGCGAGTTCTTTCCAGCAGCGGCGAATCAGGGTCCCCACAATCCACTCCAGCATCCGCAGCGGCTCCCAAGCGTTTGCAGAAGGACTTCACCGCGCTGTCTGACAGCTCGTGCATCACGTCCGATACATCCACGGACTAGCAGTGAACATAACGAGCTCCCCCCTCCATCCTCTTTTCGCACACCTGCGAGTCATGACCCTGAACGTTCAGGGCTTCCGCAGCGTGACAAAACAGATCGAGGTCCTCCATGTCGCCCGAACCACCCGTTGCGCCCTCCTGTTCCTGCAAGAAACGAACTTCCACAGGCAGCGCGACGTGGACCTGTTCAAGCAGCGGTACGGGGTGGACTGCTTCTTTTCATACTCCACGACACGGAGCTCGGGAGTGGGCGTCGTTATCTTTAACCGCTCGCACCTCAGGCTCAGCGCGTGCTGCTTTGACCCCGACGGGCGGTACATCGCTTTTGATTTCTCCCTGGACGGCACGCGCTTTCGTGCTGTGGGCGTGTAGGCTCCAGCCCAGCCCTCGCAATCCTCGTCTTTCTTCAAGAGCCTAGACGTCCACTTGCTCGACGCTCGCCACTGCCTGCTCCTCGGCGACTTCAACTGCGTTATCGATTCGCGGCGCGATGTCAGGAGGCCCAGGCTGCCGGACGCGCCACGTGGAGCGCCGGCAGCTGATACGTCTGATGCAGCACGCCGACCTGGTGGGCTGCGTGGACTCTGCCGGCACCACATTCGAGACATACCTGGCAACGAGGAAGCTCGAGCAGCCGCCTGGACAGGTGCTACACTTCCGAGTTTCTGAAAGCACCTCTGTCACCGCCACTGACCGCACAACGAACTTTCTTCCACTCCATCGTGCGCATCTCCGACCACCGTCCGGTACTCGTAGAGAGCTCCCGCTTAAGCAGCGCAGCTGCGGTTCTACGCACCTGGCGTCTCGACACCCGGCCGCTGCAGGAAACCGAAACAAGCCGCGACTGCCTGAAAGAAGCCTTGCGCCGGTCCCTCCGGCAGAGGGCACCGGACCCGGCGACCTTTGACCGGCTTCAAGAGAGCTGGCGAGGTGCGCGGCGTGCGTGGTGGAAGGTCGTTCCCGACGTCGGCGGCACGCCGAGGCGGCTCCCGATACACCTCGCTGCGAGTTCCGGATCGTGCGACGGGGCGGCGCCGGGACTCCGCTGATGCCGGGGCTGCCTGCCAGCAGCTCCTCGGCCGATTACCAGCGACAGCTGCGGCTTCGTGCCAATGCGAGCCACGCAGCCTACCATGGACGGGTCGGGCCCTCGGCTCTGCCCCAGTGGTGCGCTACGCCCCCGTACCCGAAGGGCGGGGGCGACGCGTCCTTCAGTGCCGTACACCCCCAGGCGCGCCAGCGACACCAGGCCAACCATCGGTCTCCGGTTTCAGCGCCCGCTTCCGGGCCTGGCAGCCACCGAATCCGCGGAGGACCGCGCGACCCACTGTGGCGCATCCCCTTCCTGCGCAACCTCCTGGTGCCGAAGACCTAGCACGCGCACCTGCACGGAGCCCCCAACCCCGAAAGAGGTGCTCCTTGCCCTGTCAAAAATGAAAACTGGGTCCGCGCCAGGCCCGGATGGTTTTCACCGCCGAGATTCTACCGAACCTGCTGGGACGATAAGACTGCTGACTGGGCGAGGTTGGTGGTTCATGTCGAAGAACGTACAGCGCACTGGCTAAGAAACACTCACAAGCACCGTACACACCAAAAATATACGCTCACTCGGCGCTGAGTGGGACGTGCTGGGCAACTCATTCGAGATGTTGATATAATATCTTCTGGCCCGCGTGAGTTACGTGACAATCTACTTTTGATATAAATATGTTGCGCGTATCATTTGTCTTGTCTTAATGCGGAATTTTCGTGAGCATTTTTTTTTCTCGACTGTGGGATGCATGTTGAAGTTGATGGCCTGTTAGTCATCTTTTTGTTTCTACAATAGCGTTTTTGTGAGTTGTTTCCAATTATTTTGCTGTTACTTTTTTTTCTTGCTTCTGTGAAACTTGGCCCCCGCTGTGTACCTGTTGAGGGGGCTGGAGACCCCGTCAAGCTGCTTTGTCGGCGCTTGCCTCCAGCTCCCACCATATGTGATATGGTGAATAAAGTTATTGTTGTTATTATTATAACTATATCTGTGCCGTGCTCCGGGAATTTTTCACGGAGCACCACCTCCAGAGTCGTTCCGCCGAGGCAGAATCTTTCTTCTGCCTAAGGAGGGACGATACCCCAACGACCCGGGCGCGTGGCGTCCCGGTTAGGCTCCTCAACGCGAGCTACAAGCTGCTAGCGTCGATCATCGCTCAGCGCCACCACGGCATGCTCCCGGACGTGGTGCACACCCCGCCAGACGTGCTCAATTGTCGTCCACAGCATTCAGACCCTCACATCCCTGACGAGGACGTGGCGCAGTACACGAACGCTCGCCAAGCCAGAGGCCTGATCGCCTCCCTTGACCAAGCGGAAGGCTTTCGACCAGGTGGAACAGCCGTTCCTCCTAGCCGTGCTCACCGCTTTCGGTATTCCCCTTGTAATGAACCGACCACTTCGGCGAAATCTCTTCTCCATGGTGATCCGTTCGCTGTCAGCTCAGCGAGCCAGACGACTCTTGCGTGGGGCCCGTGGCGGGGTTAAATCGGCGCGTGAGGTCAGCCAGCCTGCCCTGCATTGTCGACGGATGACGCACCCAGCCGTGTTCCGAGCGAGGATCCAGAGCGAGCGGAAGCAGGGCAGACGGACTTTCAAGCGCAGGCTCGCCGAGAGACGAAATCCGAGAACATCCGGCGGCGGCGCGACCAGTGTTTATCGGCTGCAGCCAAGAACATACAAGTGCGAGGCCGAAGGCATCGCGTTCGGCGCGGCGGCGATGAGTGCTATGCCAAAAATCTCACGTTCGGCGCCCTCGTGTGTTTGCGCGTAACAGCGCAACGGTACGTGCCTCGGCGCCAGCCGTGCCATTGTTTGTGCTGTGTGTGCGGATGCTGGAAAGGGTGGGGGCTGACGTCACCACCAAAAGAGCTAGGGACGTGTGCAAGAGGGAACTGTTATAAAAGGGGCAGCGAACGGCTGCAAACGATCATCTTCCTGCTTTGATTCTCTACTTGTATAAATGTAAATTAAACGTCTGTCGAAAAGTCACCCGGCTCCCGAGGTCCATCTTCCCGATGTCCTAGTCGGTACCTGGCTCCTGCGGAGCCCGACTACAAGGTCTACCCTGGGTTCGCTACAACTGGTTGGCAGCCGGTGGGATTGAGACCAACGACTCCTGATGAGAGGCAGCGCTGGTGGACCCGCGGATCGTGAACTTCAAAATCTGGTGAGTGCCTGCATTGCTTCTCTGTCGCCAGGTCTGTAAGATAGAAGTGTAATCTTGCAGAGGCGTTTGGGTCTACCTTGGAAGCGGATTTTTGTAGTACTTCCAGGTAGTAGGAGAGAGTTTTGCACCCAGATTAGTTACGGCCATGGAGTTCGAACGCTTGCTGAAGTCGGAGTTACTCGGTCTATGCGATGAGCTTGGGGTAGAGACAAGTAGCTCGATGAAAAAGTCAGAAATTATTAACGCTATCAGGAAGGAAGACTTGCCGGAGGATGAAATTGACCGGATGTGGGCAAAATTGAAAGCGGAAAAGGAAGAGGAAGCAACTCGTGCAACTCTGGAACTCGAAAAACTTCGGCTCGAGGTCGAGTTAAGGAAAACGACGGTAGGATCTGGACATCAGGTAGCAGGTCGACATGATCTTTATGACATGACCAAGCTGATTCAGACCTACAAGGTTGAACAGGACATGGGCCTGTATCTTGTTAATTTTGAAAGGGCATGCGAAAAAGCTCGCTTCGCCCAAGACTCCTGGCCCAGGAGGCTACTGAGCGTGCTGCCTTGCGAAGCAGCCGAGGTGATCGCCAGGCTTTCTGCCGATGACGCGGACGATTACGCGAAAGTCAAGAGCAGCTTGCTCAAAAGATATCGTCTGTCGGCAGAAGCCTTCAGGCAAAAGTTTCGAAGCGCGACGAAACGGTCGGATGCCAGCTACGCGGAATTCGCGTACGAGCTCCGGTGCTACCTCATCGAATGGATGAAGGGGCCGACTCGTACGAGAGTAAGGAAAAGATGCTGGAAACCATCGCTCTAGAGCAGTTCTATAAGACGCTTCCCGAGTCCATGCGTACATGGGTACAAGACAAAACAGGGGTAGACTCCGTCCACAAAGCGGCCGACCTCGCGGACGAGCACAGTTCGCGCAGGGGCGGTAAAGAGGGGACGGGGAAGCCGCCTGAAATGGGGGACTCGGAGGAGAGGCGCAAAAACTGGAAGAGGCAAGAGTTTCGCCAGAAAACTGGCGAAAGTAAGTCGTCACAAAAGGGAAAGGAGGGTGCCAGCGGCAAAGAACGCGAGGATCGGGACAAGAAAAAGGCCTTTGAGGCAAAGAAACCGATCACGTGTTTTAATTGTCACGAGGCGGGACACATCGCGGCAGGGTGTCGAAAACCCAAGGTTGTTTTTGCATGCGCGAGCCAGTGCGAAGAGAACGAAGAGCTGTTGGGCCCGTACCTTTATACTTTAACTGTAAACGGCAAATCATGCCGAGTGTTGCGTGACAGTGGGGCGACCATTGATGTGGTCCATCCCGATTTCGTGACGGAGGCCCATTACAATGGGAAGTGTAGTTGGATTCGGTCTGTCATAGACGAGGGGAGCTTGTGCCTTCCCGTGGCTGATATCCTGATCTCCGGACCGTTCGGAGAGGTGCGCACTGAGGCGGCGGTTTCAGACAAATTGCCCCCCCCAGTACCCTTATTTGTTTTCGAACCGAACGGAGAAAATCTTGAGAGATCAGGGCAGAAGCCTCGGGGAGGGGCTCGTTCAGGCGCTGACACGGTCCAAGGCTCGTGGGCTTTCCACCCAACTGGCGTATGATCCACCAAAAAAGGTGATGTCAACAGACAAGCTGTTGGTGGAAGCGAAGGTGGAGAGCTCGCGAGCTCGAACCGACGAGGCAAACACAGCTGTCAGTCGGGAGACAGGCATTAGGAAAGAGAAAGAGGACGATCATGAGAATGTAACCTTGCCTGATGAAGTTCTGGTGCCTCCGTCTTCGAACAGCTTCCACAAACTTGTTACAGTAACGAGGGAAACGCTCATGATCGAGCAGAAGGGTGACCCCAGTCTAGCTAGAATCTGGGAGACTAGCAAGGAGGGTGTAGCGAGGAAGAACGTCAGCTTTCCGGTCCGAGATGGCGTGCTCTACAGGCACTACCGAGACAGACGCGGTAGAACCTTTGACCAGCTCGTGGTACCCGAAAAGTATCGAGCGGACGTGCTGCGGCTGTGTCATGGCGCAGGGTGCTTAGGCCACTTGGGCAATAAGAAAACTAAAGAACGGCTCCTTTCCGAGTTCTACTGGCCCGGGTGCTTTAGGGACGCCGAGAACCAGGTGCGGGCGTGCGATGTCTGCCAAAGGGTGGGCAAACCGAACGAGAAGTCGAAGGCGCCTCTGAGATTGGTGCCGCTAATCTCTGAGCCCTTTCAGCGCCTGGTGATAGACGTTGTCGGACCTCTCCCTACTACAAAGACAGGGTGCCGCTATGTACTTACCATGCTTTGCGCGGCAACCAAGTTTCCCGAGGCAGTGCCCCTGAGGGAATTAACTTCGGTCGAGATTGTAAAGGCACTCCTAGATGTCTTTGCACGAGTGGGCTTTCCCCGAGAAATACAATGCGACCAGGGAACGGTATTCACTAGTGCGCTCACCACGGGATTTCTCGAAAGATGCGGGATAAAAATAATACACAGCTCGGTCTACCATCCACAGACAAACAGCGTAGAGAGATGGCACTCTGTGATGAAGCGCGTGTTGCGGGCACTTATCTACGAGAACAAGTGCGAATGGGAGGCCTGCCTTCCTGCGATGTTGTTCGCCCTGCGTTCCGTAGCTCATGAGGCCACTGGCTTCAGCCCCGCTGAGCTGGTCTATGGTCGAGGCATGCGTTCGCCAATAAGGCTCCTTCGAGAGTCGTGGGAATCAAAGGGCTCCGACCCCACCGTCGTGGAGTACATTCTAGCTCTGTTAGAGAGATTCAGGAGCTCGAGAGAGATCGCTGAGACGAACATGAAGGCATCCCAGGAGAGAGCGAAGCGTTACTACGATAAGAACGCTCGGTTTCGGCAGTACTCCGAGGGAGATGCAGTGTTGTTGCTACGCCCCTCGCGGGCCAACAAATTGGAGGTGCAGTGGGAAGGGCCTTTTCGGGTGGCCCAAAAGCTTTCGGATACCAACTATGCTATTGAGAAAACAGGTAAACGAAAATCCATTCAGATTTATCACTGCAACTTGATGAAGCCGTACGTGAGTAGCCCTCAGTTAGTCAACATCGCGCTGAATGGATCCGACGAGGGTGAGCTGGAAGTTCCGCAACTCGGAGAACTCTCGGAGGGGTCTATTGGAGTTGAGGAGATAATGGCGCTCGCAGTACAGCCCGACCAATTGACGGCGTCTCAGGTGACAGACCTGAGGCGACTGTTAGGAGAGTTTGAGGGACTATTTTCAGAGATTCCCGGGAAGACCTCGGTAGTGACGCATGACATGGAGCTCACTTCTGGTGTTCCAATCAGATGCCGACCTTACCGCATGGCTCCACGACAGCAAGATATCCTAAAGACTGAGATCGAGCGGATGTTAAAGTTGGGAGTCATTGTCCCTTGCGAGAGCGAGTATACCTCGCCCATGATCCTCGTGGAGGCCCCGGAAAGGACCCTCGACCCTGTGTCGATTATCGCAAACTTAACGCGATCACTAAAGACCAAGTGTACCCGATTCCCCACATCGAGGAGAGGGTGGAACGAGTAAGTGGGGCTCAGTTCGTCTCGATCCTTGACCTAGTTAGAGGGTACTGGCAGGTCCCAATGACCGAGAGGGCGAGCCACTATGCCGCTTTTGTAACTCCTTCTGGAACGTTTCGCCCGACTGTGTTGAGTTTCGGACTAAAAAACGCGCCCTTTTGCTTTTCGAGATTAATGGACCGAGTGTTGAGGGGCGCTGAAACATACGCCCTCCCGTATCTAGACGACGTGGCTATCTTCTCAGCCACTTGGGAAGACCACCTCAGACACCTTAGGGACGTTTTCGGTCGATTGCGTGAGGCCGGACTAACTGTAAAACCCAAAAAGTGCCAGCTGGCGAAAGGAGAAGTGCGTTACCTGGGGCATGTGGTGGGCCAGGGCCGGCGTAGACCAGATGAGCTGAAAGTCGAGGCGGTAAGTGAATTTCCGCGACCCGTCAAAAAAAAAACAGGCATTCGGGCCTTCCTCGGTTTGACGGGTTATTATCAGCGTTATATTCCGCGCTATTCCGAGTTGGCCAGCCCTTTAACGGACGCTCTGAGGAAGGGCGCGCCCGAGAAGGTCGCCTGGACGGAGGAAATGGAGCGGGCCTTCCGCGGGCTGCAGGCTGCTTTATGCAGCGCTCCTGTACTGCGCACGCCAGACTATAACCGTCCCTTTATTGTACAGTGCGATGCGAGTAATCGCGGGTTAGGCGTCATTCTTTGCCAGGAGGATAGCCGCGGGGAGGAACACCCTGTGCTCTACGCTAGCAGAAAGCTCAGTATCCGAGAAGAGGCGTTTAGCGCCTCCGAAAAGGAATGCGCGTGCCTGATTTGGGCAACCCAAAAGCTATCCTGCTACCTGTATGGAGCCCCGTTCGTCTTCGTTACCGATCACTGCCCGCTGACTTGGCTGACTCAGATGTCATCCAAAAATGCTCGACTTCTGCGGTGGAGCCTTGCCCTGCAGCAGCTGAATTTCACTGTAAAGTACAAGAAAGGAACGGCCAACGGAAATGTAGATGGCCTGAGCAGGTCTTTTTAGACTCGTGTTGCTTCATTTTCCTATGCATTTAACGGGTTACTATTTTACGTGTAGGTGAATAATGTTTGTTTGTTGTACGCCTTTTGTCTAAATCTGGCTATATTGTAAGGTGCGTCGCGTGTGGAACCGACTTTGGTCTTGTGTTGGGGCTTCATGGCACACTTTTAGGGTGATTTTAGCTAGCTTATGGAAAACATGGGAAGGCCTGGCGGCTTCGGAGGCAGTGTGGACACTTGCTGATTTTGTTTGTTTCGGCCGGGGTCTACTATGTGTGAGGCTTCTTCTTGCCGCTTGGATGTTGATCTCTTCAGGCGAGAAGCGGTTACTCCTCCCTTCCGAGATCTTCCCGTGCGTGGAGGAGCTGTAATGAACCGACCACTTCGGCGAAATCTCTTCTCCATGGTGATCCGTTCGCTGTCAGCTCAGCGAGCCAGACGACTCTTGCGTGGGGCCCGTGGCGGGGTTAAATCGGCGCGTGAGGTCAGCCAGCCTGCCCTGCATTGTCGACGGATGACGCACCCAGCCGTGTTCCGAGCGAGGATCCAGAGCGAGCGGAAGCAGGGCAGACGGACTTTCAAGCGCAGGCTCGCCGAGAGACGAAATCCGAGAACATCCAGCGGCGGCGCGACCAGTGTTTATCGGCTGCAGCCAAGAACATACAAGTGCGAGGCCGAAGGCATCGCGTTCGGCGCGGCGGCGATGAGTGCTATGCCAAAAATCTCACGTTCGGCGCCCTCGTGTGTTTGCGCGTAACAGCGCAACGGTACGTGCCTCGGCGCCAGCCGTGCCATTGTTTGTGCTGTGTGTGCGGATGCTGGAAAGGGTGGGGGCTGACGTCACCACCAAAAGAGCTAGGGACGTGTGCAAGAGGGAACTCTTATAAAAGGGGCAGCGAACGGCTGCAAACGATCATCTTCCTGCTTTGATTCTCTACTTGTATAAATGTAAATTAAACGTCTGTCGAAAAGTCACCCGGCTCCCGAGGTCCATCTTCCCGATGTCCTAGTCGGTACCTGGCTCCTGCGGAGCCCGACTACAAGGTCTACC
>JAZHYW010034419.1:0-10915 GCA_037355805.1 Ixodes ricinus | reverse complement strand
GAGAATGACCGTACAATGGTCTAAAATGCTCTTGTGCACATCGCTGAACTGTGCCATTTCATGATTCACAGAAACTAAATGTAGTGTTGCCTCACCCCGAGTGCACTCGCAAACAACTTGGGCAAGAGTATAGTTAAAATACAAATAAAAAATAAAACGAGTTAGTGCAACATTACTTGAACCTGGGCACATCTTCATCCAATCAACGCAAGATAAATTCAAATCTTCGCCCATTATAAGCTTGCCTTTTCCACTAGGAAGATTGTTATACATGTAACCATTTAAAACATCAAAGAAGCCCATTTCAGAAGATGAAGATCTGTATACAGCTCCAGCAGCTATACATTGTTTCCCAGTTTTCGCGCATCAAAACAAGCACTCAGCGTTGAGAACCGTAATCATTGGCACACTTTTAAATCGGTTTTTCACTACAACAGCAACACCACCACCAATATATTCAAGGTCCTTGCAAAATTCAATAAAGCCAGGTGGCAGAAATTTGCCGTCCTTGACGGATGAGTCAAGCATAGTCTCGGTAATAATTGTGACATCAAGATCATGCTCCAAAAAGTCTTTGAGTTCCGCTATTTTGTTCATCGCTCTGCGGGCATTGATGTTCATCAGTGTAACCTCCCGTGGCGGTCAGAATTCAGTCCCATTCCCGGGAATACCCCTTGATGGATATTTTGGCATCTCACCGGATTGCTGACGAGCATTCTTGTTTGCTTCCCACAAACAAAAATGTTATCGTCTACATGAAGCTTATCGCGGACCAAACGTACGTTGGCGGATTGAGAACGCTCCTGTCTTTGCACTTCCCCATAACATTTTCCTAGCTGTTTGAACAAGTTTTGAGAAATCTTCTGATAAGAAATCTTTTGAACCTCTTAGCTCCTTGTAATTTCGGAGGATTTCATTTTCTTTTTTTGCCTGCAATCTATTAGTTTCATGATGACAAGGCGGCTTCTGTTCTGCTTCTTACTCAGGCGGTGTATGCGATCAACTGAGGACACTTTGACACCAATTTTATCAAACACTGCAGCTTTTACAAGCTCCAAAAGTTCCGATTCTGTGTTTCTATAAGGCTCTCAGGCCATACACTACTAAGTTGTTCCGCTGTGATTTGTTTTCTAGATCCTCGACCTTGCGTGAATATGTTTCATATTCAAGATATAATTCCCCGTTCTGTACTTCGAATGATGTATAATTCCTTGGGACAATCGGTATTCCAATATGAAGGACTGTTCAAAGACATTGTGCCGCATATCTGCAAAAAAAATCGAAACTATTCAAAAGAAGATGCTTATAAAGGTAGGACATAATAGCGAAGAAAGAGATTTTAATAAGTATATGCATCAAGATTTAGGAGTGTTCTGCTTTAGTGATCAATTGAAGTATGGTATTATAACAAAACATTTTTAAACAATAAACATAAAATGGAAACAATTTGAGAAGGAACGTTACGTCCAAGGAGGATTATATGTGGAACCATATACAAAAACGAATTATGGAGAGGCAACAAGAAAATATTACGCACCTACATTTTGTAACGAACTGCCCAAAGATATACCGGAATGTAAAAATCTGCATACACAAAAAAAACTAACTACAGAATAAATAAATGAGGAGAAAAAAAGGTAACAAAAAGGCAACTAATTATAAATGAAATCGGAATCAAAGAAGCGGACCATTCTTCGACCGTGTCTATTATTATAGATATTTTATTTATTGCGATTTGTTCCACCTCAGATCATAAATAAATGTTAAAATTACCCTTAAAACTATCTAATTTTTCGTTCGCTTATGGTTTAAACTCATAAAACAGAGTTTAACGCATAGATATATTTATGAAACTATCGGGCACAGATTGTAACAGGTTAACAACTGGAAATAAAATGTGCGGTTGTATGTATGAATACGGGGTAGTGTTCGCACCGGCGCGACTCGACAATGGAAACTTGCGAGGCTGCGTGTGTAGACAGCAATCGCGGCGCTGCAGTCGACAGGGCAGCAGAAAGTCGGTGCAGTCCGCACGTGCCGCTGCACGTGCGCGTCCACGCTTTGCAATAGCACAACCACCACCATAACCTGCTGCCGATACGCCGGTGTCGACAACTATCACGATCTACAACACACGCCTCACGCGAGCCGCTCCGGTTGGAACACTAGTATACTTACACCTTTAATATACTCTAGTTCAGTGGTTCTCAAATGGGGGTCCACGGACCCTTTGGGGTCCGCGAAACCACTCTAGGGGTCCGCGAAGCCCTGCCTCACAAGTCACCACGGCAGTAAAAGTTGTCTTTCGTCAGGTCGAGAAGAAATGTTTCAGTTTTCGGGTTAGTTTTTTCGTGTGCATGCCAATAACAGAGGTCTACTTCACACTAGCCCTTAGTTATAACCATTTATTAAATCCTTAATAAATTTAACCTATATATTTCCATTCCCTCACCACGAACGGGGCCCTCCATCATCTCCACCGATCCTCAAGGGGTAAACGAAACATCGATGGTTAAGGAACCACGGCTCTAGTCAAATACGCCACTGCACGCGGCCCCTGTCTCGAGCGGACCTTGGAAGCAAATGACGGCGCAGAACATGATATGAGCGCCCCTTGGAGGCAAATGGCGGTGAAGCATACGCGGGCGGCACGTGTCTCGTGCGTTTCCACAACAATGGTCGGCGGTACTTGAAAGCGTTAATTTAATCGAGCGACTTTATTCGTGTCGGTGTATGAGATCTATCTCTCTTTCTCTCTCTCCGATCATTTTAGGCGGAAATGGCGCAGCGGACGCTAGGATCCGAATGAGCCCATCAAGCAGCCCCAAAAGCGCATCGTCGCGACACCCGTCAACTTTGTCCGTTTCCTCTAATACAATCACGCCCAGAGAAAAACGCAGTATCACGGCGCATTCAGTCTGCCTGTTTGTTTTAAGCGGCGATATCAAACGCCCAATAACAACGAGTACACTCTCAACTGACATTCTCCCAACTGGCATTGAGATCAATTAAGTTGTCCGGTGTTACACGGTACATATGCCTATCAACCCCCATTGAGATTCGCTTCAAGGGACACAGTTGAAGCCGAAACGAAACAAAAACTGATGTCGCATTACCTTTTGTTATTGTTAAAGTGATGTAAAATAATTATATGCGCGCTTTTCATTCATTAAAAGCGTTTAAACGAAATAACATTCGCGTCTTTTTTTGCTTTGTTTTTAGAGCAAAGACCAGGACGTTTCACACAAATTCGAGCGAGAGAGACACAACGAAAGTCTTATCGGCACCGACATCGAAATGGCCGTCCTCGCCGGTCTTTGGCTTCCACGACGTGCCATGATCGTTCTAGCGGAAGCTCTGACCCCGAATCGTGACTCTTCCGACAATATTTGATGCTAAGACATTTTCTAGATACATTCCCCAATGTTGCGCAAAAGTAAGTGCTTGGCTGACGCTCTCCATGGGCGGTGATGCGGCGGACGCCTCCATCTTTATCTCTAATGGGGCCAAGGACGTTATAATAGGCAGGAGGAGGCGTCCGTAATCTCCATACATAGAACCAAGTGTAACGCAAGTAGGCGTGGCCACGAAAGGCCCTCTTATTCACTCGACTGTTAAACAATCCATTTAATGTATTTTGTTTTCTTTTTTTTTACTAAGCTGTTTATCTTTTGTCATAGTCACGGGTAAGTTTCATCGTGATCAGAAACCAGAGTTAACGGACGCCGCCATTAAAATCTGGAGCAAACATCCTCGATGCCACGGCATTGCCGTGGCAACACGGTTGTTTACCAATAATTTCGTAGCGGCGTCCACTGAATCGGTGCCGAACAGGTGAGATTTGGAGCCCAACACTTGCCTGACCAGTAGGAAGTTGGCGTGTAGCTGACGCTCTAGACACCGCGCTTGGAGTATCGTCTAGAGCGAGTCGTCAAAGCGCGGCTTTGGAAACGAGCGTGTCAGCCGCCGCTGACGCCTGACACACTCGTGCCTGAGTACGAACGCTGAGAATGTCACCGCGGTGTGAGAAAGCCGTATAAGCCCTCCTTCCAGTAGGTGTTCATTGCCCTCCGCCGTGATGAGAATGCGTGTTCGCATCGAAACTTATTGTGGTGTTCCGATCGTATCAAAAGCTAGCCGCGACACCGAGCACACGAAACAGAACACAGGGACGGAGCAGACGAAGCCTAAGCCTAACGCAGTCGACCGAGACTCGAGCAGGCAATGGGAGCTTGGATGAGAGAGCGTCGTTGCGCAAGGCAGTACGGGACTGCGTTCTTTTTCCGGCGTCGCTGGGCATGACGACATGACGGGTCCTGCCCTATTTAAACATCCTTGGTGGCCGAGCCCCCATCAGTAAACTGAGGTAGGCCAGCTCAGTTGAACTCAATGATCGTTAGCGGCTCACTGACAGCTCAGTTATCGTGGAGGCTCAATGATTTGGGCGACACTGAGCTGGAAGATCCGGGGAACGAATGTAAAAAAAGGTTTTGACTTGTTTTCAGAAAAGTAGTCCGGAATTTGTGTTTACTTACGAAACACCACTGTAGAAGGCAATCAAGTTCCTAGACCTCACTTTGGAGTTCAAAGCAAGTCACGTATGTTGGCGCTACGAACCTCGATCATGAAAAGGGTTTCTTCCCTACGACTCAGGCCATCCGAAGACCATCAAAAGAGGTGTTGCCAGGACTGCTCTTGTCTCTAGCTAAGCAAGTCCTACCATCATCAAGTTGAGACAAGCTTTAAAAAACAGATCGCCCGACTACGCGATTCTGGTCACCCGAGCGCTCTTTTAAAAAGCGTATGCGAGAGCCTCTCCAAGAAACTGAAACGGAGAGCAGCAAGCGGCGAGGATGCGGTGAATCCACCAACGCGATGAAAAATCGCTTTTGTGCCCTACATCCATGGAGTGACCCACAGGCTAAAGAATATCGCAGGCAGCCAAGATATTCAGGTTGTTTGTTCTGTGCCAAACAAAGCATACGCCATGTGACGCAGGGTCAACAAAGGACGTTATCAACAGCGGATATGTGACATAGCCCATAGAACACACTTTGCCCCATGCTGAACTGGAATCGTCTATCATATTTCCCTATCTAGTAGAAAGAGCTACATCGGCCAAACTGGCCGATGTATAAACGATAAAGCAAGGAGCGCGCAGTGTCGGTGAAAAGCATATCAGCGGGACATTTGTCAGCTCACTGCCGTACCTGTGGATGTGGTGCAGAGCTCACCAACATAACCATCCTTCATAGGAATAGGAACTTTTTCGCACGTGAAGTGCTGGAGGCATTGGCCATTGAAGGAGCGGGAGAATATTGCGTGAGCACCTCGTCAATTACGGTTCACAAAAAAGAACGACAGTATTTGCGAAAAAACAGTTAGGGCGCAGGCGAGCTGGTGTAGGTTTACCATTTTTTTAGACCACCTGAGACTGGGTAGAAGAAACAAAACAACGTCTCTTTTAGGTGGAAGAAACAAGACGTCGTCTTGTTTCTTCCACCTAGTCTCAGGTGGTCTAAAAAAATAGTATTTGCGGTTTGCCACAACCCGTATAGGTAATAGGCCAAAAAATATTTTTTTAACGTGTTCAATGTGCTTTAGGACAAAGAAGAAAGGGCCTAGGCTGGGAAGAGGATAAAGTAAAAGTCAGTTGTTAGACAGCGGCTAGTTTGTCCAGTTCTTTTCTTCGTGTTCTCGTTTTTTCGCGTTCACGCTGACCCGATTGCCAACAGTATGAACCAACTAGCTCACCTAAAACCCGTAGCTATGTGACCTTTCGACACACGTACTGCGGGCAGCGCGTGTGTTGCAATAAAAATCTTCGCCACCGCGAGGGGCGCTGCAGTCTGCAGACGGGTCATTATCATCGCAAATCTGTGCAGGCCTTCGCTTCCGCCCGGCACACTTCCCCTTCCAGCCACCATTGTAACAGTTCCTACCGCGCGAATTTAATGGCCTGAAAAACGCAGCCAGCGCGGGAAAACTCTCGGAGGCCATGTCCCCATCGGTGTAGTTCTTAATTTAGCCACTAGGGGAGTGACGGTTAGATCTACTTCCCACCAGGGCGCTGTTGACAAACAATCGAACTGCGCTTGCATTCACTTTTGCTGGATTTGAAGCGTACATGCGTAGGCCGTGCCGTCAGCAGGGCAGCCACTGCGGCATCACGTCTCTTGGCATAAAAGACAGGCAAAACAAACAAACAAAACACGAATACTCTGATTTTTACCTCATGAGCAGAGGCGCATTGAGCGGTGTTTCCTCACGGTTGCTAACTTTACGTTACGAGTGACCAGGACCTTCCTGCTTCGTTTGTCGCGTACAGCGTGCCACGTTTCATGCGCAGCACAATTCGCCCGGTGACTCTCGATGAAAGAAGTCCCCATAACATAACGCAACATAAGCAAACGGTGGTGCTCCGTACACGGGCCATAACCTTTGTCGACAAGAAACGAGGTTAAAATTAATGCTCGTTTCTGGTCTCCACATAGCCACCTAGTCGGAGTGTTATTTTTGTAAACGACATTTTTGGTAAAAATGGGTTTGAACGATATTTTTCTCTTTTATGACGCAAAAATACGGAACGCTCCACATGAGATGCGAAGTGACACTTTTTTTTCTGTCGGGAATTCACGGACGGTGGCTGCCATTTCCCAACAAAACAAAAAGAAGTGCTGCGACAGAGTGTAGCTTTATTTAAGAGCACAATAGCTCGTACAACTGTAAAAGAATATCAGCATATAAAACCCGCATATTCATTATTTCACGAATGTCACGAACGTGAGGACCTATTTAAAGGAAAGGGATAAAATATACTCTGACCCGATGTGTTTCCGGAGAAGATGCCACAAAGCTTCTGCCCGTCGATGTCCAGGTAGTCGTACTCGCAGTTGGTGCTCGATTCAACGTCAAAGCGCATGAAGCGCATCTCGAGTCGACACACCGAAGAGCTCATCTTGCGCACCGTGTACCTGGAAGGAGAACCACGCACATAATGGCTTCATGAAGCACCCTCCTCCACCCTGAATCAACGCCAAACAGGCCAACGCAAAGTCAAGCACGCACTTTTGAGATTAGGAGGTAGCAGTGTCTTGCGTTCTACGCGGGTGTCGAAAGACAGTATACGCATGCACGGGTAGTGACATTATGATGTTTGATCAATAATTTTCTGTGAGAGCTAGTTTTTAACGTAAAAATGTTCAAAAGAAATACAAAATAAACATGGTTAAAGTGGCCCACAAAAAGAGAGTAACAGAGGAGAGAAACACGTAGACGACAGACAACAACTTAATTATTTAGCTTTAACAAGCTGGTAGTTAGACATGGATTATACAGGTTTCCTGGATATAGCAGGATGCCTTTATTTAATGTTAGATTTATGTAGTAAGATACGGTGGCTGTACTCATAATGACTCGCTGTATTCTTTCTGGGCAAGAATAAACAGGTTGTCTTCAAAAAATATTTAAATTGTTTCTTTTTTCACCGCAACAATAAAGCACGCATCGCCGAACGCGCAGTACCCAATTAAATTTACTACAACCTGTCCCGACAAGACGAGACAGTTTCAGACCTAACCATAATTGAATTCAAAATTTATAAGTGATTTATTTTTAGTTTTTTTTTATGTGAAAAATGTGGCCGACGGAGACATATAACTAACAGGGAGATATGCCTGTTTTCACATTGAAACACTGAGAAGATCACGTAGAGATATGGAATAATATAACGGCTGATACAAAAAGAGCGATTGGCTCTGAAAGCTCCTCTTGGTGACCTTAATTAGCAATTGTATATTGTAGCTTTGTGCATGTTTTAAAGCGATAGTTTACATGTGAAATTCACCCGCTCGAAATGACGTTGGTGCAGGGCATCCGTTTTCCAAATATTCACGTGACGTCATTATGTTACCTGACGCGGTTTCAGATAACATCGCATGATATAATGTGACGTCATGCGGTGCCACATTATGGATGTCATCGTGATCTTCCCCGCCAATGTCTCCTCGGTGAGTGACAACGTCACTCTCCGACGATACATTGGCGATGGTTACCCCAGGTAAGGCACCAGGTACCTCGGCGCAAGATATGTCAGGTTAGATTACGGTTCAATAAAGTGTGGTAGCTATCGCTGTCACTGTAGGTGTCATTTACACAGGAATGCTCCTTTTCAGACCGTAGCTCTAAGGCTCCCGTTTTAGGGTTGAGCGCCGTCGGCGTCGGTGTAACCGCGCGCGTTGCATTTGGGACGTTTCCCCTCTAAAGTTGGCGGGGAAAGTTTCCCGGCAAACTCAGCGGGAACATTTTTCCGCTAAATTTAGGAAAAACATTTCCGATAAATCTAGACGGGAAATTTTCCCGCTAAAGTTAACGGGAAAATTTCCCGGTAACTTTAGCGGAAAAATTTCCCCGCCAACTTTAGTGGGTTAAGTTTTCCCGCTAAATTTAGCGGGGAAATAGACGTCACGTGACCTGAACAACACCAATTCAGTTTACCCGCTATGTTTAGCGGAGAAAATGACGCCACGACTTCGTGTCACGCCACCCATGAACAAATTCAGCGACAGGAAGAGAGGGGGAGGAAAGAAGGAGGAGGAGCGAAGGAGAGGGAGAATGGGGGAATTGGAGGAGGATGAGAGGAGGAGGGAGAGGAGGCGGAGGGGGGAGGGAGGAAAACGAGGGGCATACCCTCCCCTCCGTACCCTTCCTCCTCCTCCTCCTCAAAAGCAGCGCTCTAGTTTCGCATTACAGAGATTTGTACAAGTCTCATTTTTCTTGCAACATTCACAAACAGTGCCAATTACAACTATTTGCGTACGTTTAGGTTAAAAAGTTTACAACCGAATTTATCACAAAAAACCACCCTTTCATCATTTGGGCCCTTAAGCGTGATTACAATTTATTATAACTGAAATATATGATTTTAGTAATATTACGCGAGTATAAAATAGTTTTTTAGCCTCGGAAAAAAACGCTTAAGAAAATTCATATAACATTTCTTCGGAAGTTTTGTCTAACTGCGGAACATAAAGCCCTTTCTGTGAACTCTGCATTGGGGTTGGTTACCCTAACTAGGAATTTAACAAATAATAAAATAACGTCAATTTGCAAACCCGAGTGGAAGAGGCACGTCAATAATAACGAACCTCCGCATGCATGTTTAATTTTATTTATTTATTTATTTATTTAATTCCAATACTACTAACCCCATTCGGGGTTGTTGTAGGGTGGTACAGTTTGCAATATTATAAGCAGAGAAAAAAATATATTCAACAGACAATTTGCACGTCAATATTCAAAGCAAATATAGAAGTTAAGAATGAAAAATTAGTAAACAACTTCAATACAATAGATACATTGCACTTTTAAAAACAGCATAAAATATTAGTTTATGATGAAAAGTGGGCATCTACGTAATCGAGGAATATTTCAATAGAAGAGGAATGAACAACATTTTGAGGCAGGTGGTTCCATTCGTTAATGGTTCGGGGAAAAAAAGAGAATTTAAAGCAGTTATTATGAGCGACGTCTTCCTCGTAAAGCTTGCCATGGTTGTACCGTGTTAATCGTTTGCTTGTATGGATAAGATAATTTTCTTTTGGAAGGTTGAAGTGATCGTTGGCTAATTCGTATAGAAATTTAAGTCTAGCCATTTTTGCTCTTTTTTCTAGAGAGGAGAGACCCAGTTGCCTGCAAAGTTCAGAGGGAGAGACGTGCCTACTATATTTATTGCAAATAAACCTCGCGGCCATTTTCTGAACTCTTTCTATCTTATTGATGCCGGAGACTGTGTGGGGGAACCAGACGACGTTGGCGTACTCGAGCGTAGGACGTATTAAAGTTTTGTAGGCTAGTAATTTAGTGGCAGGAGATGCAAATTTTAAAACTCGTTTAAGGAAACTCAGTTTGTTTAAAGCTTTATTAGTTGTGGAGTGAACGTGTGAGTCCCAACGCAAATTTTGACTTATGTTGAGGCCGAGGTATTTGTATTCACCGACTTGTTCCAAGAGGTTATTGCCTATCTGGTAAGGAAAGGAGTATTGTTGTCTTTTATTGGTTATGGTCATAAATACAGTTTTATTCGAATTTATTTCCATCTGCCAATTATGGCACCAATTTATGATGTGTTGAAGCGCATTATTTAGGTTAATCTGGTCATTTGGGTTATTTATTTGTGAATAAAGTATGCAATCATCAGCAAAAAGGCGAATTTTTACGTTAACATCTTTGACCAAGTCATTTATGTATATTAAGAACAAAAAAGGTGCCAGTACTGATCCCTGTGGGACTCCCGATGAAACTTTGCCTTTGAATGATGAGTGCGCATTAAGTGCTACGTACTGGTAGCGATCTGAAAGGTAGTCTTCAATCCACCTGAGAATTTTTCCTGCTCCTAGTGTAGATTCTAGCTTAGACAATAGCTTTGGGTGAGATACCTTGTCAAAGGCTTTTGACAGATCGATGAATATGGCGTCAACCTGTCCTCTATTGTTTATGACAGTGGAAAAATCGTGAATGCTTTCAACAAGTTGCGTCACTGTTGAAAGGTGACGTCTGAAACCGTGCTGATATGGAGTAAGTATGTGGTTATTCTCGATGTGGGTAGAGACATGCTTCAGAACAATGTGTTCGAGCAATTTACAGCAAGTTGAAGTAAGGGAGATGGGCCTGTAGTTCGCGAATTCGCTTTTGTTTCCAGATTTATGAATGGGGATGACTTTCGCTAACTTCCAGTCTTTTGGAAGTTGTCCTTTGTTAAGTGATTGTGTAAATATTATAACAAGATATTTTGTTACCCATTCGGCGTATCTTTTTAGAAATTCATTTGGTATATCATCTGGCCCAGCACTTTTTTTTATGTTCAGGTTGAGTAGAAGAGATAAAATACCCTGTTCGGTAACTACAACGTCATTCA
>JAZHYW010034417.1:0-10287 GCA_037355805.1 Ixodes ricinus | reverse complement strand
CCGAAGCGGCGCGCGGGCGTCTCCGGCAAGTGAATAAACGTGAGTTCTTGCTGTTTTACGTGCACAGATGTCAATAAAACTTTGCATATAGATTCTTTATTAGTTAAGGATTCCGATAAAAACAAAATCCCAAAACGGGTTTTTTAGGCGAAAATCGCCGTTTCTTGCACCCTGTCCCCCTTGAGGGCAGACCAAATATGTTCCGACGTCATATTCTACTTTCTTCCGTGCACAACTGCCAAGCGACAAAAAGCTATACGGACGATTTCAGAAGACACCGTAGCTGAAACACGCAACTCCGATATATGTTATGACTTATGGCGTTATTCTGTTATGAAATTAAAGATCTAAACCACTTCCTAATTCACGAGAGGCGATTAGATGGTACACGGCAGAGGAATAAAACCACACGGACACAGTTGAGCAAGGCAATGTTGAAAGGCGGATATAATCGGAAAAGACAAACCGCCCAGAGAATGGAAAGCATAAAAGCGTGAACGGCTTCTCTTCACATACGTCAGGTTTTCTGATATGGCTGTCCCTTTATATTGCAATGGGAAAGAAAAGGGCTCGCGCTAACTATAATTTACCTCCAAAAAAGTTTGGTTTGCGCGGAGAACTGTAGCTCTCGGCGCACTTGAGGCTAAGTCATTCGGTACAGTACGCCAAACAAGATCGGGTCCACGGATGATGGAACAGCAAAGAGAAACTGGACCCGACGTATTTGCAAATCCAGATGAGTCATGGCTATCCCCAGTGGGAGTCGTGGCTATCTGGTGGACGTTTGACACATGACCCGCATTGAAACGGGGTCTTGGAGCGCAGTGGCGGGCACACGAGCGTGTTTACGTCGGTCGCATAGCTTTTCGACTGTGAAGGATGGGGCAATTTTGGCCAGACTACATGGCAGTGGTTTGCACATAGCAGTCACCAAGGCAGATTTGGGGGGAAGGGGGGGGGGGGGGGTGCAAAGCTAACTGGTGTCATTGATTAATTATTTATCTATTCGGGAACGTTGCGCTCGCCGCACTTTCCAGAAACTTGACCTGCTTGCTTCGCAGGCAGCGTTTCTGGCTGGGGGAGGAGGTTCTAACCTCGTTGCAGAGCAACAGCGCACGCACACACCCCGCGCGTTGGATGACAAAGGAAACTCAGAGAGAGCGGAGGATAAAGAGAAGAGACGCGCATTCTCTGAAGCCCGGGCCGGGACGGAGAAAAGAATGGAGGCAAAAAAGAGCGAGACGACATTGACGGCGCGCCGAGGGGCTTGTTCGCTACACAGGAGAAACCATGCGAGATTTCATGGACGTTGACGAAGATTTGTTTAAAAAAGAAACTTTTATGCAGCACTGGAGACGGTGCAAAACGTTTCGCATTTCGACGAGAATCTGCGGAGGGCGATATCGGCTACATTTGTTGTTAGTTTCAGCTAACAGCTAGCGCCCCTATCTTCTATGCTGTGGCAGCTGCCGGCCCAGAGCTGAAACTAAGTAAGGGGCTACGAAATGGCACGGCCGAGAAAAAGCGACGGTGATCTAACCTGTGTCCAGTACCGGCCTAATTAATTTTTTCGCAGTGTTCCTAAAAAAAACAAGACTTGGACAAATAATGCTGAAGCGTTGTCTCGACAAGACTTTGTGCGCCGCACGCAAGCTAAGCATTAACCGCACATATACCAGTCGAACCTCGTTATAACGAAGTAGCATAGTGCGCGCAAATTTGTTCGTTATATCCAATATTCGTTATAAAAGTACACACAAAAATTTGCGCAAACATTCTGGCAATCGGGCCTATGCAAAAAGTGCGGCGAACGTCCATAACGCCAAGATATAAAAACGCGATGTTGCGGAATTTGAGCCCCATAATGAACGTGCAAATCCTTACCTGTAACCTCGGGTTGCATTTAAAAAAATTGAACCGGCACATTATTAAGTGAATTTACAACCGAGGAACCATGTTGCCAGAGTCCGCAATTCAATTTATTTGAAGAAAGACGTTATCTGCGACTGGTGGGTTTTTACAGCATTGAGGAGAATGAAATTCTCGACGGTGTCCATGCAGGAGAGAGCCTTCTCCACTTCAGTGGTTTTTGTCGTGGGGAGCTTTTCTAAGTAGCTTCGCAGCTTCCTCGTCATGTCCGCGGCATCCGCACAACTTGTCGGGGGCTCTTCAACATCGTCTTCGCTGCACCTTCGCTGTCAGTGCCGCTATCTATCCTTCTCGAAGTTAAAATTGTAGACAACGTGCTGGGTGGAATCTTAAAGTCCTGAGCAACATCTTTCTTCTTGCGGCCGCTGTCTACCGCTCGTAAAATTTTAACTTTCGTCTCGAGAGAGAGAGCTTTGCGCTTCACCGTCGCCATTTGCACATCCCCGATTGACCGCCGTCGCTGTCGCCTTGGCACTCTAGTGTTTGATGCCGCTTATAGGTGGCGCCGCTGGCGCGCCATCTTTCAGAGTTTATGCACCCAGTTCCTAGATGGCGCCAGTCACCTCCCAAAGTGCTCGTTTGAGCGTCGGCGTTCGGAATCTTGGAAATCAGCTCGGAATTTAGGAACACTGCCTTTTTATACAGTAGTTTATAGATTTTCTAGTTTTTTTTGTTGTGTGTATTGCACATATTTCGAGCCGTACGCGGCCGAAAATAATTTCGCTATAACCGATACCGCGTCGGATCTCGCGGTTTCGGTTTCGTTTTAAAGGTAGAGCTTCCATTGAAATAAAGCATGACCAACCAAACTTCGTGATTAATTCGCTATATCCGATAATTCGCTATATCAGTGTTCGTTATAAAGAGGTTGAACTGTACGTGACTCTGTTTCGATAAATTCGCACCGAAAAGCAGCTTTCGGATATACATGCCCCGCTCGTGACCTACATTCATTACAATGGGCTCTTATCTTTTGTCTATTCGCTATGTTCGGTTTTATTTCTTTAAAACGAGTGAATAATTTTTGTTGAAATAGTTAGTCTCGTACAGAACTGACCTTGCTCTGCCCATATCGTTATAAAAGCACACGTGTGCCGGAGCACGTGCAGCAGCCTGACCGGCACACAGCCACGGTCTCGAACACTGTCGGGGTAGCGATTTTGGTAGCGGTAATTGTGTATCTCTATTGTTGCTGACAATATTCCTATTTTTGCTCATTGCAGCGCCGCCTCGATTGTTTTATCACGACTAACAATGTATGTCTTAGCGGCGCTCGTAGCAACTAGTTCGATGGCAGGGCTATGCCGTCCTTGATAAGAAGCCGTCATTAATTAACCACTGTTCAAAATAACCAGTATGGTCATGAGTAGAATCGCACAGTTGCTGTCAAGCCGTAACAGCGAACGATAGCGGAAGTAATCGGCGGTTGCACTTCACTTGGCTGTTGACCATGCATGCTTCTGGATATCGCATTTTGACTAGAGGCAGTGTCTTTTATATGAGTGAGATAGCCTCGACTCCCCTACAGGTGTCGCATAAATCTATACATCGACAGGGGCATGGCATGTTCTACAGTTCCCGAGGACATCTCGGGCATCCCGAGAGGCCGCTGCACTGAGTGTGAGTGCGGCGGCTTCAGGCGTACTGTGGAGCTCGTCAGTCACAACAGGGTGCCTCTTGGGTGGTGCATTCTGTGTGGGTACTCCCCTGCTTCACATGGAAACCCGACCGGTTAGTATACAAGAAATTGAAAATTTCATTATCAATTATTTAATGATGTACCTCTCGTGAATGTGTTTATTCTCTTCAAGTGCAAAACTAGAAAGGTTGACTTTGCACTTTTTCGTTTGATTCTTACTGCTGGATGGAAACAGCAAACAGGAAATTCTAAGACACACCAGCACAAAAAACACTGAAAAAGCAGTCATAGAATAATTCAGCTGGTGAACAGATAGCCATAAAATGAAATCGGATATCTCAAAACCCCCGAGAAATCGGAGGAGAGCATCAATTGGGCATAATTTTCGCTATATTGCTAAGTTAAACCTGGGTCGTGGACAATGAGCCTGTGTACCTTGCAGGGTTAAACTTACCTACCGTGAAATACCGGGCCAGCACCCACTCAAAATTTTGAGATAATCATAAAAAAATGGGGGATGGGCACTTGTCCGGTCATCAATCCAACATATAAATGTACAGCGCATATTTTCTCAGATCTTACGAATTTGGGTATGGGCGCTAATGTGGTATGGGTGGATGCACGGTGCTCTACGGTACTTAAGCAAAACACACAAAGTCACGTATATTTGCAAATATCAAACATGTTTTCACACAGTTCATGTTCTTTCTTGCAGATTGCTGGACGCACCAATCAGAAATGACATCAATGCATGAGGCAGCGTCGACTACATTTTTTGGACCAGTGAGTACACATATGGCAAATTATTTGGCGTCGGGCCAAGTCGGGCACCTCGTCAATCACAAAGAGCAAGCCGGCTCTTGTGCAACTTTCTTGTTTCGTGTATACACGCGTGCGTCTATGCGCTACGTGCTATCGATGCGGGTTGAGGCGGTGTTGCTGCGTGGCGTGGACGGCATTACCAACACGGAGCTCGAAATGGGACGCTATACGAACCTCAGTGCGCGGCGTTCCAGCAAATCTTTATTTACCCGTTGGCTTTGTCTCAAACATTGCACAGCCTTACCAACCGCAGTCGCGATGTTTCGGGAGAACGAGAGGGGTTGGCGGTGATTTCGGTGGAGACGGACTCTGACCTTACACTCCGCGGTTAAATGACCAGGATATGAGGCGTTCGCTGACCTCGCGATCCCTGAATGGGTTAATGCTTGTGTTATCTTTCCAACTTTTCTTCTTTTTTTTATTGTCCGAACGAGCTTTTTTATAAGCTATACAAAGTTTTATTTTGTTATCTCCATCATTTTCCTTTCGCACGCACGTACACTGACTTCGGGATCGTGGATATCAGGGAAGAAATGCATCAACAAAGTAAAGTATCTTTCCCTCCCTTGTTTTACTTTGTCACGGACGTCCTCCAACTGTATAGGTCCGCGGCCGCATCATTAGGGTAGGATGAATGTTCGCGCAGTGCACGTTGGGGTATTTGTAGGGGTGGGCAATCACTCCTTGTTTCTTCGGAAATTAATATTCGGCCAAAACGTGGGGTGGGCGATGTCTCGGGGATAAGCGATGACTCTGGATATTACAGTATGGTTTTTGCGTTCATTCTGCGGCGTTCACGCCAAGTTTTGCGGTGTAATGACCTCTGTTAATTTGACACAGGTAACTGAAGTGGAAAAACTGAAGTGGAAAAACCGTAGTGGTTTTAGCACATGAACTCAAAGCAGCGCCAAAAGGCAGCGCCAAAAGGCAGCGCCGCCGTGCTGCACGTTCCAACGTGATACCGCACGGTGGGCTCGTGAAGGTAACTGCAAAGAAAAAAAAGTATTTTTAAACAGCCTAATTGGGACAAGCATGTCACAAAACAATTTTTCCGCCAAAAAACAAAATTTTTTACAGCAATATTTATTGCGCGAGACTGATTTTAGTTTGCGGCTATTTCGTCTGTTTTAAATCGCGCACCAGAAAGTTGGTATTATACGTCACGTAGTGGCTGCTATACGTCACGGAGTGACGTATAACAGCCACTCCGCGCGCGTCGAAGGAGCAGGAGTTTTAAATGTGGAGAAGTTGTGACTTCGACTAAATTACGTCCTGTGGCGTAAATATTGCTAGAAAAAATATTTTTTTTGCGGAAGATTTGTTTTGTGACATGCTTGTCCCAATTAGGCTGTTTAAAAAAACACATTTTTTTCTTTGCAGCTACCCTTTAAAAGAGATTGTGCTTGGATTCGGACGGGGCTGGTCGTGTCTCTTTTTGATCCTGGGCCAGCGTTCTCAGACCCACTGAAAATATTACAATGGTGACGAGGATGGGATTCGAAAATGGCAACAACAGTTTCAAGGCAAGCTCTGCTGTCCCGGTCGAATAGTTGACAAGAACCGGCGCACCTTGTTTTGTTTATTTCGCTCTCTCATTGCAAGGAAGATGTCGAATCAACAATTCCAACGCGAGAAAGAGTACGGGGACTCACGCTGACGTGGAAAACATGACGTTCCCACGGTTTGCTGACACGGGACATGAAGCTTTTTGCCTACGCTCTATCATGAACGTGCGGTGCCGGTGGCATGCCGCTAGGAGCGCTCCGGTAGCTCCAGTTTGTTTGTAAAGGTGAGCTGCCACAGAGTACTCCAGCAAGTGTGAAAATGTTTACCTGGAGACCCTTGCATTGAGAAAGGCATACACATGCAAACAGTTACCCAAAGCATGTACAAGATAATACTGCCCTCTGTGTGCCTTCTTCAAGTCATGGATCTCAGCAACATCCATTAGTCGAAATCACTGTTGCTAGGGGAAGTAAAGACTCTTCCTTCCAGGAACGATGGTGGTTTTCCCGGTACTCCGTCGTCTCCCTCGGGTTTCGATGGGGCCGGGTGACCGTGGAGTGCCGTTCGGTGGTGTGGGGATCTGCCCTTCTCGGCAGTCAGGAACCGGAGGGCTCGATGGACGTTTTATGATAAATATATTTACAATGAAGGGCGGATATAGTACAGGGGCTGTCACGCTGCTGCTGCCGTTCGCAGCAGCCCGATGTCGACAAAAGCGTCTCGGCGCCAAATCCGTTGCCGCGCACGGCAAGTTCTCTGCCCCGCAAGACAGAGTACGCGGAGCCCTCGGGACCGTGGGAGATAACGACTTCTCCAAAAAGGCACGCCGACATTCCGAACGGAGGCCGGACCTCCCTCTCTCCCCGGAGTCGCCGACATGGCCCTGACAAAGTCGCTTTCCCAATGACTACGGCGGCAAGGGGACCACCCGCTCCCGCCTTGGGAACGAAGGTTTTGTTTACTTCCCACGCAGGGAAATCTGCTTCCACTTTCGGGAGCTGGCCGCCGCTTGCCGCCAAAGGGAAAAACGTGAGACATTGGGCGCCTCCGAAAGGCGCTTCGAGTGACCTCGCCGCCAATTCCCCGATCTCTTTCCGCTAAGCCCTCTCGGCCATCCCTAAACGCCCCCACTGAAAACTGTGCCAGGACTTTTGAACCGGCCAACAGCTACTACAATAGGATGGCGGCGAAGCCAATAACAACCAAGAAAAGTATACACTGTAACTCGAAAATAATGCACGCATACATTAGAAATAAAGCCACATTCTCTCATTCAGCATTCCTTGCTAAAATGCGAGGTCCCTCGAAAAGCAAGTGAAGAAACGACAATCCTCTCTGCCCGCGGCTACGGGAACAATGATAAACATGTCATGCATCAGCGGCACCTTGGTGGGCCTGTTCCACTCATACCCACAACGTTAAAGCAGCAAAAGTTCCCCACCACAAAAAGCAAAATCAAGAAAACACAAACACTGCAATGCGAGTCCAAGTTCGCTAGCAGTTAAGAGCCGTGGCCGTGATCGCCTCCCCACCCGCGCACCAGCTGACACCATGTACATGTGAAGAGCGGGAATGCGCTCTCTGCCATTGTGCGCTGTATCTCTAATCGCCCCAACAGCTGTTGGGCAGCCTAGAGAGCGCGTCTGCGTTGACATGTTCCCTCCCCTTTCTGTGAGTCACCGTCACGCTGTAGCGCTGCAGCGCGGGTGACCACCGAATCAACTTGGTGCTCTTCGGAGTGCTGGCGGTCACGTAGGCGAGCGGGTTATGGTCCAACACCACATTTACCTGGACCCCAAACAGCCAGTAGTCGAATGTTTGCAATGCCCATATGACGGCGAAGGCCTCCTACTCAACTGTCGCCCAGCGCGACTGAGTGGGAGAGAATTTGTGGCTGGCGAAAGCGACAGGCCCCTCCCTCCCCCCATCCAATGCCTATGCGTACCTCGACGATATCAAGATATTTTCTGGGTTGTGGGTCGAGCACCTACAGCACTTGCGTTCCGTACTTTCGGAACTCGCCGTCGTGGGCCTGACCGTCACGACGGACAAATGTCAAATCGCCCGACCGTCGATCGCGTATTTGGGGTACGTGATCGGCTCGGGGAGGCATGCCCCGGACCCCATAGAGCTTGAGGCAATCAGGGGGCTTCAGCGGCCCGTCACAAAGAAAGAGGTGAGGAGCGTGCTCGGCCTTTGTGGTTATTATCGAGAGTATGTCCCCGGCTACGCGGAGCTGGTCCTACCCCTCACCGATATTGACCGCCAAGCAGGCACCGAACACAGTTCCATGGGGAGACCGAGCCGAGCGCGCCTTCGAGTGACTGAAAGCAGTTCTCATGAACGCCATGGCTCTCGCGACGCCTGACCCTGGTCGGCCATACTGGTTGTTTACTGAAGCGTCGGATTTCGCGGTCGGGATAATTCATCAGATTCACGTGAACCACTCACAGATCCCCAGAACACACTTGAAAGTGGAACACTTTTGATGCGAAGCTTTCATCACCTTGTCACCGTCTAGCCGCAATGCAGACAATGGGACAGGGGCAGAGCATGGCGGTCCGCAGAACGAGGAGAAAAGTTCAAGATGGTGGTAATAAACCCTCTTCTGTGAATTGAACAACTGTCTGGCCTGTGTCATTGGTGGTGGCGGCGAAAGTCAAAGAGCCCAAAATCCATCTCTTAGTATTGGCCCCCTCCAAAATTCAGCAAGGAGGGGCGAGGCAAACAGCCCTTGTGAGGGCCCTCCACCGATCGGGGAGCGTATTTGTAGGGAGCAGTAGATAGGGGCCTTAGCAACGCCGCTTCGCCCTTAGAAATGACGCTGACGCCGGATTGGATGCTCGTGTTTGCGTCTACAAGGAAAAAAAAAGGAAAAAAAAAAGGGGGGGGGGGGTGCGGCGAAGTAGGGCACCTGTTGGCACTACGCGGTTTCGCGGTTTCGCTGGGACTCTGCAGTTTCGCCATTTTGCGATGAGTTTTTGAGTTTCGAACTCGGGACTTGGGATCGCAAGGCGGATCGCGCCTTCGAGAAAAGTATGCGGGCTGCACTGTGCGCGAAGAGTTAACGGGCACCGGACGACGGCTTACTACGCAGGTCTTCTGAACTACACGGAGGTAAATACGCCGAGATCGCTCTCGAACCGCGCAGAGCCGAGAGATTGCGTTGCTAGCGGGGGTCTGCCGAGCCGGTGTGGAGCGCCGTTGCTACGGGGTCTGTCGACTGCGCGCTAAAAACACGTGGGCTTAAAAATACGCAATGACGCGACTTTGGGGTGGTTGATTTCCAGCATGCGATTCAGGCCCTGCCGCCACGCCGTTTTGCGCAGTCGACGCGAGCTCGCACTTACGTTGTGCTCTGAAAGTAGCCCTCGCTACTTTCAGATAAAAGATAAAAGATGCGGTTAAATGAAAGGATCGCACCGGTGAGAGAGGGTGCTTTTTCTGATCAATGAACAAAATATGCTTGGCAGAGAAGATGCTGATGCTGAAGTTTAATTTGCATATGACAGGTAAACAGTGCTATGGTCATAGTATCTACAAGGATAAATACAGTAATACTAAAGATTGATATTCCAACCAAATGTATTAGATGTGCATGCCAAATAGTATCCCTGTAGTTATCCCGTACTTACACAGGATTTCTCACAATTTAAAAAATGTTGGAAACCGATATGGAATCCCAGTGGTTTTCTCCGCACCACAAAAAATGAGCCAGATCTGCCCCAGAGTTCAGGCGAAGGCAGAAGCGATCGCCAGGAACAAGTGTAGCAAGAAGCACGTCAGGCCGTTCGTCCCATGTGTCACGGGAGTGGTCTACAGTATCCCCCTCTCGTGCGGCCGCACCTACGTGGGACAAACTGGACGGTGCCTGAATGAAAGGCTCCGCGAACACAGGTACTCCCTCGGAGCGACAGTGGGAGGCCACCTATCGGTTCACTGCAAAGAGTGCCTGTGCGAGCCATTTTTTAGTGCCACCGCCATCTTGGGACGACACAGGGACAAAGTGACACGCGAGGTGCTGGAGGCCTTCCACATCCAGAGTAGAGGAAAAACTGTATCAGCGCAGCATCAGTGGCGTTGTCAGGCAAGGAGCTGGAATTCCTGAAGTTGACAATGAGGGTCCAGCGCGTGCCGTAGTCAGCTACCATGGGTGAAAGGTGCGCGTGCGATTGCGTAAAGTAATGTGAATTTTTCGTCTTCTTTTTTTGTATTTTTCTGTATCTTTTTTTCTTTATCTTTGTCTTTCTCTTTTTCGTTGAGTAAAGAAGCTTTAGTTGCGAGTCAGCGCTCTGTCCTGTCTGGTTTGTCTCTTCCTTTTTGTATCCTTGCGCTGTTTTATTCCATTATATACAACGATTACCAACTAGCCCAGCTATCAACCTTATTAC
>JAZHYW010034416.1:0-31392 GCA_037355805.1 Ixodes ricinus | reverse complement strand
AAATAGCACATCAAACGGCCCGATGCCCGAGCTTTAGAATATGAATCCATTTCAGACTGTCTGTCTCTAAACCAATGTATAAAAAAAAATGTTTTCGTTGGGTAAATTGACCACTCGTCGGTGGGTCATTGTGGTTTCGGTTGTCAGCGGAGCAGCCTGAATGACTCTACGTCGTTGGAAAGGGACATCTCCTGCGATGGCCCCAAGACGCGGAGTCGCCTCTCTCGGGAACACACGCAGGGAGCATCGTAACCCGAGCAGTCCGGCGGCAGCGGTCCCAATCTCGTTAGTCCCCTTGAAACCGAGTCGTCCGTTCTGGGTGGCAATTTAAAAGGCGCCGAGGCTCCCCGCCAGCACGGGCAGGAAACAAGATACTCGGGTGCGCATCAAATATACAGCGCAAAGGTTGTGACGACATCCAATCTACGCGACTTGCATCAATCTTTTGCGCGCTGTATTCGCTTTGTTTTGTTGTTTTGTTTCCCAAGTGTGTGCTGGTTGGGCGATATTATTAGGGATTTCTACCACGAGGATGCGGTATTATCTTTTTGTTTTGTTCCAAGTATAAAGCAGCGAAATAAAAGCTGGCCCGGAAGTGTTTTTGTTGTTTTTTTCTCTTTGAACCCAACATTCAGGGCGTTCTATTTCCTCACCGCAAATGGGTTTTTCGCGGGGGTTTCGGAGCAGAAGATAATGGCCACTCCGCACGGAACGGCTCTCTCGCTCTCCCTAAGCTACTGTAGACAGGCTTGTTCGGCGTTCGCGTTCCGATGCAAACATTTTCTCCAGACTCCGGACACTTTGTTCCAGTGAAATGGAAACTCATGCGAGACACGATACTTTTTCATGCACACTTTGCTCGTATCAACTAGATTAAGATTTCACGTGTGTATGTTTTCGTAGATTATAGCTACTGCGTCCTTTAAACTACCGTAGTGCTGGTAAACGTTTTAAAAAGAAAGTAATATTTAAAGATTTTGGATCCCTTTCTTCCAGATACGTCGTGTACGTGGAGGAATGCTAGAAAATATCATGACCCATCGGCGCTATTCGTATAAGGTGCGACGCCATCCCCAGTTTTATTATGATAGAAGCCACAATTAACAAAATCGGCTTTGATTTACCTTAGTAGATTTGGAATGGTCGTTGTGAATTTTATACATCTTAATGCTGCTACTACCCATTGGACACCTTATTTTAAATAGTCAGGCAAATCTAACGTAAGGCATTGATATGTTTCGGTCGTAAGTGACCTGTACATCTAATCAAGGTTGTTATCATTGCGCAATTTATTCGTAAAACGATCATCGCAAGCTCAGATCGTTTTATGGTTAACGAAAACACGTCGCTCTGCACTACATTTGCTGTACCGAACTGTCAAACATCTCAGCAGTTCTACTGCATGAAAAAGATTGCGCAGCGTAAAATCAGGTATTAACATCATAAAGATGTTAACTACTAGCGGCATCAGGATTCCCAAAATCTTATTTAAGTATTTTTGAATTGTAAGACAATATAGGCAAAACGGAACAGCTCTTTTGACATAGAGTTTCAAGTTAGATGTAGGTAGCCTAGCATGTCCGTTCTGGGGAATGCATTCGTTAGATGGATAATGTTTATTTTTCCATAAATATGTTTACCTATTCTACTTGAAACCATTCTCATACATCACAAAAAATGCCATTACCCTCAGCCCATTACGCTATTGTAATTCACTAGGTAGTATAACTCAATATCTAGCTGTGCTACCTAATCCGCTAGGCTAATGGTTTCGACGACAGAAGTGCAGAGTAAGGACCAGCGACGCTGGGTCAGATCAGAAGAGGAAAGCATGCTCAGTATATACGTCGCAGAGTTCTTCCGAAAGGAAGTTGTTGACGTTATGTACCACTATAACAAGAAGGAACCCGATACAACTGGGCTAACAGACCATATTTACCAAGGGAACCGTGAAATCACTCGGTTCTTACGACAGATTGGTCGATTTCTTCCTCAGTTATGGATAACATTGGTTTTTCTTTTTATGTGAGGACTGTTCTAGAAATTTGTGTTTAAATAACAACGCTGAAGAGTCTTTTTGTAAGTGCCTTATCAATTGAGTAGAGAAGAAGAAAAAAATGTAATTCACAGACTAAAAAAACGGTGGACTGTAAAAGAAAGGCGCTATAAGGTTCGTTTGCAGGTTTCACTGCACTTGATGAAAAAGCTGTGTGGATCGCTTTAAATATAATGCATATACTCTGTCGCTACTTCGCGTTCGTGTTACAGTTCAGCACCACTAGAAAGTTCCGTCAAAAGTAGGGAGAGGAGATATCAACAAGCAGAGCAGGCCTTTGGCGGTAGGCGCGGTGAGGTAGGGGCGGGAGGAAATTTCTTAGAGGCGTCTATATTGGCAGCATAGTACCTGATATTTATCACAGAATGAGAAGAGAACTGAGCATTTGAGTCCCCGACCGACTTGACGGAATATATAAAATGAGTGCGCTTTCGCGGAATGACGCTTTTGACCAAACAAAAAAAAGATTGCATTCATTACGCGGTTGTGAACCTCTGTTCCTTCAACAGCCTACTCGATACACAAGCGCCCACAGAAGCTACATGGCTAGCCTGGGTAAGTTCTAGTTTCAAAACGGAGGTGAAACTGGAGATGAGGAGGCAGAAGCCGCGTTATTACGCATAGCCTTTTACTTCAGCCTCACATTCGATTACTGTATCATTTTCCATACTTAAGCTTCACCAAAACAGAAATAAACAAAGTGCAAGTAGGGCTAAAGAAAGTCCACAACGGGCAATGGGCGTCCCCATATACGCCAGCCAACAATCTCTGGAAGGCAGGGAACAACAAATTCACTGAAACACCTGGTGGCCCACACGATTCGACAACTAAGACGCCTACAAAATGCAATCCAGGAAGGTACCGTCGTATACACACTGCAGCCATACCAACTAATAGGGACGCTCCCAGGCGCAGCAAAAGACGCCAACTAGGTGTCAAAGGTATCCCCAATGTCGTCATTAAGACCTTCGAAGACCAACGGGTACTCTACGTCAATGCCAGTCTCGCATTTAATTACCTTCCTGCGGAAGTAGCAGCTCTAGACGAAACGCAATTCGCGGTTTTCGTCACCCTATTAGCTGACTGACACACTACGACACAAGTATAAGAACGACAGAAGCATAAAAAAACTGCAATCGCACTGGCTATTTTGACAGATATCCGTATTTCAGGTAATTGAACACAAACAACACAATCACCAATCATCCTAACGAACTCTCAAGAAGCCACCAGTGCCCTCCGTCTTAACAGACTCCCTGATAATGCCGCCTCTCTCATAACCGCAACCCTTAACAACACAGACGCTAATAATATATTACGGGTCCCCGGACATGCGGATCTGCCAGGCAATGAGCGTGCATATGCGCAAGCCCGAGCTCACAACTTCCGGCCGCCTAGCAACCCGCATGTATCACCGGAGAGAACACCGAAACACAAAATTCATTCAGTACCAAAAACACTTCTTGCAAAAGCTAGAAAGTGTAGCCAAACAAACCCTAATTCCCATAAGAGCTTCACCCAACACCAGAACTCAGTCAAAAGACAAAGGCAAATAAAACTCTCACAACCCCATACCTCGCACACAAATTCCGCAATGCACCGGAAACTTCCTAATGCACATACTGCATAGGGCAGTATATCATGGAGCGACTGGCTCTCTAGCCCCAGATCTGAAGACCCATTCAACCTTGCCGACTACTCGGACGCTGACCTGGCAGCCTTTTCAAGCAACCTGGAGTAAAGTTGCCGTTTTATTGTAAATAAAGTTTTCTTCCTTCCTTTCCGGAAAAATGAAAGATATTTACAAATCCTGTAAAGGGAAATTTGAGCGCAGCTCTTGAGGGGGACGAGGGGAGGGCACGGAGGCGAGGGTATACCCCTTCTCCTCTTCCGTACCCTCTCCTCCTTCCCTCCTCTTCCTCCCCTCCTCCTCCTTCATCCCCTCCTCTCCCATCCCGCTCCAATTCAGTTTCCACGCTAAATTTAGCGGGGAATCGAATTGGTGTTGAGGTCTCGTGACATCAATGTTCCCGATAAATCTAGCTGACAAACTGAATTTGTCCTCTAAATCTAGTAGAGAAACTGAATTTCCCCGCTAAATTTCGCGGAAATGTGAATTGGCGATGAGGTCACGTGATGTCAATTTTACAACTAAATTTAGCGTGGTTACGCCGACGCCGACACCGCGAAACACGGAAACGGGCGCCAAAGAGCTGCACTCCGAAATGGCCTGCAGCTTAAAATTGTACGCTGTGCTATATATTAGCGGTAATTACCTCGCAATGCCGGCGATGAATCTGGGTTGTTAATCAGTTTTCCTTAACATTAGTGAAGTTCCTTAACTTGCAATACACGAAACTAAATTCTTCGAAAGGAATGAAGGTGTAGAAAAAAAAATTTAGGGACGAGAATGTGTGTTGTTAGAATATTTCCTTGTGGCTGATTCTTGATTTTCTCTGAAATATTACGCAAAATGAACGTTTGTCCTCCTGAAAGTAGTAACGCCGTTTGAAGCGTCCTATCAAAAGGTTCAGCGGAAGAAAAAATATTGTGTATTAGAAAAATCCGAAACATACAAAGAAAAAAAACATTTTTCCTGCTCTACATTTTTGCAAGCTGATATTTCACGCGATGAAGACTCTCTACAGGTACGGACTATACTGGAATTCTTTTTCATATCGCACATAATGACGAGTTGTTAAGTACGTACATACCTGAAATTGCGCGGGCGAACGTAGTTTCGCCAGAAGTTTTATTATATTCAAGGAGCTAAATTATGGGGTACTGAAATATTACATATAAGGCCAACTCGAAGGTCATGTATTTTCTGTGTCGCATTGCATCCTGTTTGTTTCCTGCTAACCGGTTCATGAGCTCGCTACCTGGTGGCTTGCTTAACGCGAAAACGCTGAAAGCAAATAGCAGATGCTGGTGATGAGCAAGGTAATCGGGATAATTACTATTTCGTTTGAAATGTATGAAAAATGACCGCCCGGGATCAAGCTCACATACCAATCTGTAGACGACGAACATTCGGTGTAGAATATAGAGAGGTCCGACCAGGTCGATGACCGAAATCCAACTGGGCTTTTATTCTAATCCCCTTGCGCTTCGACCATTAATTCATTTCCTAGAGATCTCTTAGTGGCTTTTCTTTTTCTAGAGATATTTTATTGGCGCGTAGCCACAGGATCCCGCCCCCCCCCTTCCAGGAATCAAGGCTAATAGGCTTGTATCCTGAAAAAAGAAACCACAGTTCTGGCGGAGGTACTGCGAGTGATGTGCGCATGGTATTTGGCAGGAATCCAAGTCCTGGGCTGTGAACGATTGAGTCCCAAAGTTGCGATCTGTAAAAGCGATGCTATAAATGCCATGAAACATGTCTGAGGGGTCGCCCAGGAAAAGGTGGTAGGCTCTTGGGGAGTGTGGGGAGAGCGCTTTCCATAAACGCAGGTATTATGTTGTCGGCCGCAACAACTTCTTCACGAACGTTGATGTCCAGCGTGAATGTTTTGGAAGTCCGCACCAGAACCTTGTAGGGCCGTTGTAAGGTGGAGTGAGGCCTTTCTTGATTCATACCTTGCGTAAGCATGCATGGGTACAAGTCGTAAGGTTTTGGCTGGTGAAGATCTTTGGATGAGCTGGTTGACGTGATGGCACAGGTTGCAAGCGACGAAGGAAGTTTCGTAACTCATCGAGATAGTGGTGAAAGGTAGGGGCAGTGCCGTGGTCTGGTGTGGGAATGAAGAACTCGCCCGGTAGACGTAATGGTGAGCCATACACCAGCTCTGCTGATGCGGAGTTAAGGTCCTCTTTGAAAAAAGAGCGTAGACCTAAGAGCCCCATAGGTATGTGGTCCACCCAGTTAGCTCGGCCTTCAGGTGCTACGATGGCGGTTTTGAGCTGCCGATGTAGGCTTTCCACCATGCCGTCGGCAGAGGGGTGGTAGGCCTTTGTATGGATGTGGCGAGTTCCAAGCCACTGTGTTAATGATGAGAATAAAGCGGACTGGAACTGTTGACCTCTGTCTGTTGTGACAATGGATGGACACCCGAAACGGTTGACCCATATGTTAACAAAGGTCGCAGCAGCTGTCCGTGCCGTCATATCTGGAATAGGTGCTGCTTCCGGTCAACGAGTGTAGCGGTCGACACATGTTAGAATGTAGATGAAACCTCGGGATGGAGGAAGAGGGCCCACATTGCCAACGTGGATATGATCGAAGCGGGCACCTGCTGTACAAAATGGCATCATAGGTGTGTTGGTATGTCGAGTAATTTTTGATCGCTGGCACGAGAGGCACTGTTTTGTCAAATCACGAACGTCAGTGTTCATCCGTGGCCACACGTAACGTGCACCGATGAGGCGTTGCGTAGCTCGAACGCCCGGGTGGCTGAGGCCATGGAGTTGTTCGAAAATTTCTCGACGTAATTTGGGAGGAATGTAGGGTCGGTTGGTCCCCATGAATATGTTGCAGATGACTTTTTTCGCAAACTGTCGGAAGAGTATCTCTTTCAGATGTAAAGACGTGGAAGTGTCTCGGAGATGCTGAAGTTCAGAGTCTTCCTCTTGCGCTACAGCCAGTGTCTCAAGGTCGAGCTCTACAAAAGGCGATGACATAGCCCCGACACGTGACAGGGCATCAGCCGCTGCGTCATCTCTTCCTTTGATATGGCGAAGGTTGACGGTGATCTGAGATGAAAGCTAGGTGTCGAATTTGCCGTGCAGAATAGGCGTTGTGGTTATCTTGAAAGGCAAGCGTCAGCGGCTTGTGGTCAGGTAGTACATATAACTGTCTTTTTTCAAGAAAGTATCGGTAGTGCCTCACAGTCAGGTATATGGATAGCAGCTCTCACCCGAATGTACTGTAGCGTGTTTCTGCTGGATTTAACTTCTGAGAGAAAAAAACCTATGGGCTTCCAGTCGCTGTCCAGAAATTGCTGTAGCACCGCGCCTACAGCAGTGACTGAAGAATCAGTTATAACGCGAATGTTAGCGTCTGGCCCCGGATGAACGAGAAGCGTTGCACTTGCCAGAGCGCCTCTTACCGTTGAAAATGCTAATTCAGCGTGTTTGCTCAATGGTAGTAACGCTTGGGGGCTATTTGTGGTCTTCAGAAGATCCGTTAGTGGTTGCAGGAGGCCGGCGCAGTTAGGTATAAACCTGAGGTTAAAGTTGACGAGGCCCAGAAATTTCTGAAGTTTTCGGAGAGAAGTGGGGCGTGGAAATTCACGGATTGCCTTAACTTTTTCTAGAAGAGGAAAGATTCCTTGGGGCGTGACGCGATGACCTAAGAATTTCAAGTCGTTGACCCAAAATTGGCATTTGCTAGGGTTGATGACAATGCCTGCTTTTTGAAGTCGATCGAAGAGCAGGTGGAGGTGTCGTTCGTGCTCAGCCGGGTTTGTACTGGTAACGAGGATGTCGTCAACATAGGCGAATATAAAATGGAGCCCTCTGGTGACTTCGTCAATGAACCTTTGATATGTCTGCGCCGAATTCCTCAAACCGAAGGGCATTCTGATATACTCGAAAAGGCCGAATGGGGTGGTGATAGTTGTTTTGGAGATATCGCTGGACGCGACAGAATTTGATGGTAGGCCATGACTAAGTCTATCTTGGAATAAATCATGGTTACAAAGAGGTTAGCAGAAAAATCCTGTTCATGTGGGAGAGGATATCGGTTGGGCACTGTAGAGGCATTGAGTGACCCGATAGTCTCCGAACGGGCGCCAGTCATTTAGATCCTTTTTAGGACCATGCGAAGTGGTGATGCCCAGTTGCTAGAAGGTGGCCGGAAAATACCTAATTGTAACATGTGTCCAAACTCTCTCCTCGCGATCTGCAGACGCTCACCAGCGAGTCGACGAGGTCGCGCAGAGACGGGCGCACCTGTGGTGGTTATCTGGTGCATGACTCTTTGTTTTACTGGAGACTCCATGTTACATGGTTTTGTGATAGATGGGAACTGGGCAAGGATGGCTTCATACGATGATGAAACCGAAGAACGTGGCATTGGGTAAACTGTCAGGTTATATAAGATACCTTGGACAGACAACTCTGTGGTGGCGTCAGTCTGCGTGCGGCTGCTAATGTTGGCTCGTAATTCCGAATTGATTCAATAAATCAGCGCCTATAATGGCCTGTTGTAGGTCCGCGATGACGAATACCCATCGGAACGTCCGCCTGAGTCCAATCTTAATAGTCAGGCAACGTTGACCGTATGTGGCTATTGCGAAGCTGTCGACCGCCTGAAAAGACCGTTTAGTCGGTTGCAGCTTGCGGAGAGCAGGGGAAGCAGGTAACACAGAAACCTTCGCGCCAGTATTAACGAGGAACAGGGTGTCTGAGAGAGTGTCGCGAACATAGAACAGGCGGCTGCTGGGCTGGCTGGGATCAATCGCCGCCAGTATACCGGGCCTCGGCATTTCCCGTTCATGAGCAGGAGTCGGTGCAGCGTCTTGCTTGGTCACCAAAGGTGCGATGGTACCAGCAGATCGACCGACCACCGGAGTTGGTAGTGCGGCGAGAGGGCGATCGGCCACGAGAAGAACTGCGCGGCCTTGATCGATCTGCTCGGTCCTGGTCAGGTCCGAAGGTGGCGATGGCAGCAGCCAACTGCTCGATTTTTTATTCAATTTTGGCGGCGGCCGTTTTTCACGGTTGTGAAGCAGGTGTTGTGACTGCAGGAACAGCGGGAGCGGAGTAGTCAGCAGTTCAGTCTGCTAGCATCGCAAGACGATCCAGCGACATGTCGACTGCAGCGGCTAGGATCCTTCGTGCCTTCTGGTAGCTTTTGTCAGAAGAGCTCACGCAGAATTGCGTCATGACCGTCGTGGTTATGCGAGACGAGCAGTTGACGCATCTGATGGAGGAGCTGCGACGGCCGGCGATCCCCAAGCTCTTGTGCGGTCAGCAGCTGTTGGATCCGTGAGCGCTGTGTTGATATTGTCCGAGTCAGGAGGAAATATTTTAGATGGTCGTACGCGTCGTCGGATGGTGTTTGCGACAGCACGTTGTACGAATAGACAGCACGTCGTAAAATAGACATATAGTTCCAAATAGAACCTCAAAGAGCTTTATCGAAAACCAGAAAATCAACTCTTTTAGAACGACTTGAAGCTCGTGAGAAACTCGGGGGCGCGCCAAAGTTACAACTCGTGAAGCAGGCGCAAAGCTAGCAGCGGCGGAGCGCGGGTGGTTTGATCATTATCGCGTTGCGTCACTGCTACCTCTGCGCCTGCTTCACGAGTGGTCACTTTTTGCGCACCCCCGAGTTTCTCATGAGCTTCAAGTCGTTCTAAAAAAGTTGATTTTGTGGTTTTCGATAACGCTCTCTAAGTTTATAGTTGGAACCATGTGTTTAGTTTACTAATTAAAAGTTAATTAACGAATTTTAAATAATTAGCCGACTTATCGCAAAGATTAGCCACCCACATACTGTCCCCCTGGCCGTATAACTCACTTGCACAGACCGTATTAGTGCATCTTTTACGGGTGTTTTGTAATAGGTCTGTTTCTAATAAAAAATATCACCCGGCATAACAGTGAAAGAAAAGAGCACATATATCATAGGGATGTCGCATAATTTCAAAATGCATTGCCACCTGCATTCAGTAAAGCGCAGTAATGCACAAAAACTATTGCATTAGCTTATAATGCTTTTTGTGTACTTTTGTTATCTACAATAATAAAGCTTGCTGTTAATTGAACGACGCTTAGACACCGATTTATGCCGATGAATTAAAATATATGGAAAACAAAAACAAAAAATAGTTCAGTGTTTATATTATATTACAATAAACATTCTCATGAACCTATTGCTCATCATACATTATTCAACCTCATTTTCTTAACCTACATATCGACATATACGATGAAATAATGTGCATATGTATCTGTAGTTTTTTTCTATTGGTGTTTGATTTTTTCTTTTAGATGTGTTGTTTAAAAGTACAGTTTTTTTTATTCAGAACTCTATATTCTGCGTTTTTCTACTCTTTAGAATTTGTCTGCACTTGGCCATATCTGTACTTTTATACGGCACCTGCGCACTCTTAACTAATCATTACAAATAATTGCTTATGAGTAAAATATGTGGCAACATCTAAGTGTCAATTCTACGGAAATACAACGCATGTATAAAAATAACAACTTTATTTATGCCATTAAATTATGATATAAAACATTTATTTGTTAATCACAGAATTGATCGAAAGAAGCAATTAGTACAATATGAGGTAAACGAATACAACTAAGCAATACACCACGACCCCAACAGACCAGATGCCAAGACAAAACACAAGCGTCTTCAATAACAAGTCACACAGTCAATCGAAAGAAGTGCAAACATTTTTGTTTGATTATTGCTTTGTTCGTTCTTGATCTCCACATCCCCGCGGCCGCACTGGACGCTTGTGGCGTGTCACAAGATGGCCGCGCGGGTGACATCATGTGAACATTGGACATACAATGATGATCTTGTTGAGTGCACTTCCCTTGAAAAAAAAATAAAAATCTCTCTCTCTCTCTCTTTCTCTTTTTCTCTCTCTCTATCTCTATATATACTGTAAACGACTTCATTTTCGCGAGGACCTAATTTTCGCGAATTTCACGAGTGGCCTACAATTCGCGAAAAATAGGTCCGGCGAACAATTCTGGTAAAATGTAAACACATTGGAACCTATATTCAGATCCCAAGGCGTCGCGAAAATTAGAACCCGCGAATAATTCTAAAACTTCAACTTTGACCTAAATCGCGAAATATGTGAGCCCGCGAAAAATAAGTCGTATATAGTATATATATTAACATTTATTTTTCACATAATGATTGGCCTAATGAGGTCATATTTCTGCTTTACATTTCATTTACATGTGTATAATGAAACCTGGAAAGCGCCTCGACACTGATATTTAGGCTTAAGTTTAAAATTGCTTGCGGTATTAGTAACAGCTTCGGGTCAAAAGATATATCTTATCACCTATTGTGCACTCTCTGTATAGGGTTTCCCAAGTCATCAGGCTCGATGAAAGTGGACCGTAAAAATCGACGCCTGCACGTAGTAAGCTAAACATTTCGTCAAAGGTGTATTTCACAGGCCGATTTTTTCTGGTAATATTACAAAGCGTAGTTCTCTTTCTGTAACAAATAGGGCCACGAAACTTCCCAGGGTCAACGGCTGGCGGCGACGCCGACGACCAAGTAGATTAGTGGGGCGGGTTTGGTGTTCGTATTGATAGATGGCGCTACCTCCTTATCGAGACAGCTCGCGACCACCGTGGTTTAATAAAATGAACATAATATTTCTGTAACTTACCTTTCGTTAAGCAATAAATGCGAACAATACAAACGTAACTCAATGGAAAAAGAAACGCGTTTACGAAACGACGGCGCTCTTTCCTGCCAACAAATTTCGCCTGCGTGTCGTCTGCTTTCTTTCTCTGGTCGGCTACACCTCTGGAAGCTTCTCCCGACGCCATATATCAATACGAATGTCAAACACACCACGCTACTCGACTCGGTCGTCTTCGTCGCCGGCCACCATTGACCCTGGCAAGTGTTTTGGCCGTATTTTGTTTTCTTTTAAAGGGAGTTACGCTTTGTAATTTTATGAGAAAGCAACTGACCTGTGAAATACACCTTTGACGAAAAGTTTAGATTGCTACGTGCAGGCTTCTATTTTTATGGTTCATGTTAGTTCGAGCCTGGAGACCTGGGACACCCAGTATATTCAACTTTGAAGTTATACCAGAAAGCAAAGAAATTTAATAGCGCGTATGCTAGCCCCATTAAGTTAACCTCCACCGAGCGCCTATTCAGATGGTTCATCGAAGGCGCCTTTTCACCCCGCGCCTACGTGGAAGGGGACTGAATGGGCGTGTTTCAAAACAGTGAGACATCGAGTCAAGTGCAGTAGCTACAAAACGAAATAACAATAATTGATTTCTGGTTTATGGTCACAGAGCAGTAGGCGGTTGTAAGGAGGTATGTTTTCTTTGCACAATGTTGCTGTTCATACACCTCTTCGGGTAAGACGTTGTCACGTGAAAACAAAGCGTTAAAAACGAAAGACCTAAAAGGAAAACGCATTCGATGTTAGCTTCATGTAGCCATAACTTCAATAACCTTCCGCCAAAAGACAACATATAACTAAAAGTTTTTTTTTTTCAGCCTCTAGATTGCCGATAGCTTGAACCCATAGCGAGTTGTACTCCAGTTATAGGGTCGCCCTTATACCCGCCATTCGAATCCTGCCGTGGAATTACGAAACACAATCTCAATCTGGCACCGGAAAAAACGCACCTTCGCGAGGAGCGCAGACTCGTATTTACACCGCCCGCAGGTTTACATTCTCGGCGACCGCAGCTGCGCCAAACTCGTTATTCCGAGAATTAACGACTAGGCAGCCGCTCTCGCAGTCTCAGGCTTCATTGCTTTAGCCTTTCTAGCGAACAATGACGGCCCTTGCAATAATCGCAACAAAATAAACAAAACAAAAACTGCACTTAGAACTGCGCGACCCGCATCGGGGAACGTTCACTCTGCCATGCAATGCGGGTCGGACAAAGGGAATGCACCGTCTCCACATAACTTGGTGAGGCAAACTTTTCGGCCAGGATAAACGAAGAGGGGAGCCAGGAGATCAGGGAAAGCGCTTTTCGCGACGACATCAATTAGCCGCCCGGTGCCGAGGGAAACTAAAGCGACTATCTCGTAAATGAAAGAAAACGCGGAACTGAATATAAAGAAGGAGGGAGGGAAGAATGAACCTCTTTTCCTTGGCATGGAACTTGCGGGGGACGGGCAACGTAGCGCCAATATTACGAATGCAGGCTTGGCAGGGCGTGGATGCTGGCCACTCGGGTTGCAGCCACCGGCCAATCATTAGGCATCTGCGTCTGTGTGTCTAATCATCTACTCCGAATTGCTAGTACAAGAGCGATACATAGTCAGGAAGGAGAAGAAAGTTGGGGGGGGGGGGGCGCAGTAGGCTGGACTTTTGCTGGAGGCCGCACCTGCTTTTAATTATGAGTCGAAGACGGTGGAGGAAAGTCCGATTAGCAAAGTTAATTCATGTTGGTCTTGCTGAGGAATGGCGTCGTCAAGAGCGTTGGTCTGACTTCTTGATATCTCACTTTGTGCGTCTCTCATGAATGGCACTAGATCCTGGTGCGCTATAAGTTTGTTGAAAGTAACGTTGAAAACATAATTGATGCAGAGAAAGAAAGCGGTACCTATTTTATGAATGAAAGTTGAAGTAATGTAAAGTGCAAGAGGACTGAATAACCTTTAGTAATACATTGAGACAAAATGATTGAAACCAACGTGTGAGTGATTTGATCTCACGTTCTTTATTACAGCCGGTGTGAAGCTGAAACCAATGATTAGCAAATAGTACCTGTGTTCATGGAAAAGGTGATTGCCTGACCGAGATCAACGTCTTGCACTAATGTTCTTCATTCGAGGCAGTATTAGTAAGACTGTCTTAGATATACGTTACGTAGTCACACCCATTCGTGACAGCTGAGATAAACCGACAGGTATCAAAAGTAGCTATCTTAGCAACCAATGACAACTAAGTTGATGTCTAAGAAAAACGCTTCCCTGAATGCGGATGTGGTGCGATGTAACCTTATATAGGTTCCACATCATACCAAAATGTCCATTATAAAGAGGGCAACAATGAGGAAATAACAAATTACACAGTCTTTTCAACTGTCTATGTCAACAGATTCAAACAGCGTGTACTAATAGAATCCGCAATTGATAATACACCGTACAAGCTTCCTTGAAGTGTCCACTGCAGTACTTTAAACCAAAATAAAAACTCTGTGGTATGACTTGGGGCAAAATTGTTTGTACATTGCAGGTTGTATTTAAACTCATAATTGCATTTTCACAAGGATGCTCTCTTTCATGTTTACAAGGTTGCTTTATTTGAAATGCGGGGTACTCGCCTATCGGAAAAGCGTCACCATTACGTTCTGAAGTCCGTAAACCGGCCTTGGCATTTTTTTAAATTCATTTTTCTAATTGCATTTGAAAGGGGTTAGCGAAAAAGGCGTGATTCCTGACTGGCCTTTGGTCCTCCCCCCCCCCTTTCCTTCGTAAGGAATGTCGCATGGCTTAAGGCCGGCGTAGCTATGTATACACATATATACCGGGTAAGTTTTTGTGAAGACTTTCAAAAATCTTAAAAATTAGGGCGGTGGAAAAAAGAAGAAAATGTCTTCGGGAACAAATTACCAGCTCACGGCAGACGTCAGGAATTGCCAAAAACATACTACTTAGCCTGATCTAACTAATTAAAATGTGTTCATTAACTGTTTAATTAGTGGAAATAGACATATAGTTCAAATTAGAAAGTTGGTGAGCGTTCATGAAAACTACAAAATCAGTCATTTTCAGAAAGACTTTGAGTGCTTTCAGAAGAGTAGTAGCGACTAAATTTGCCACTCGTGGAGCAGGTACAAGGCTGGGGCTGGATAATAGAGGGAAAATCGCGTCCGGCGCTTTACCGCAACCCCTAGCCTTGTACCTGCCACACCAGCTGGTAATTTTAGTGCGTTACTACTCTATTCACGCGCTCAAAGTCTTTCGAGAAATGACTGATTTAGTGGTTTTCGATAACGCTCAGCAACTTTCTAATTGGAACCATATGTCTATTTCCACTAATTAAATAGTTAACTAACATATTTCACTTAATTAGCTGGTTAATTAGGTTTGTTTTTGGGAATTCCTGACGTCCGCTCGTGGCTGGTAGTTTGTTCCCGAATACAGTTTTTTTTTTTTCAAACGCCCTCATTTTTAGGCGTTTATATACATATATGTATATATATATATATATATATACCGGATGTTTTGCTAAGATTTTAAAATCCTAAGGCATATATATATATATATATATATATATACAGGGTGTTTCACGAAAGGTGGAGAAATTCGATATTGTAGAAACTACGCTTCACAACAAAAAAAGAAGAAGAAGCTTGTCGTTTGTCCTGGGTCAGGGGCTTGTTTATGAAAATCTATTGAAGTCCAGGATAATTAAATTGTTCATTATTTTTGCTTAATTAACTTTTTTAAATTGTCTTTGAGGGCATAGGTTTCAAGTAGAAAATTGCTCAGCATCATGAAAAGTACTAAATCAACAAATTGCAGAATGATAGAAGGCACGTGAAGCATTTTACGGCTTTCTGAAAAACCGCACAAATTCGACGGGTTTTTAAGTTTCGGTTGGTTATCGGAGCGCATCTCAGCCCCGGCGGCACTGTGCCCCTGGAGAAATAGTGCAACCAGACCTCTGCTGCGTTGCGCATGGACAGCGCAGAATAGGTTGGTTGCACTATTTCTCCACTGGATGCGGTGCCGCCAGGGCCGATATGCGCTTCGATTGCAAACCGAAACTTAAAAGCCCGTCTAATTTGTGCTGTATTTCAAAAGCCGTAAAATGCTTCGCGTGGATTCTATCGTTCTGCAATTTGTTGATTTAGTGTTTTTCGACGATGCTGAGCAATTTTGTAATTGAAGCCACGCACTTAAAATATATTGAAAACGTTAATTACGCTTAATAATTAGAAATCTGATTATCCCGGACTTTAATAATTTTACTTAATAGGCCCCTGGCTCCAGGACCCAAAAAGCACAATCCTTTTTTTTTGTTGCGACGCGTAGTTTTTGCAATATCGAATCTGTCCCCTTTTCGTGAAACACTCCTGTACGATATATATGTAATGCATATATTGTGAGGAAGGTGACGGAAGACAGCTTGCAAAAACAAGGCACCAGTGCGCGTCTCGCTGGCGCTGCCAGTTGGGTGGTACTCAAACCAGCCATCATTCCTGTTCTTTCTACATTTCTCCGTCAACTGTGTATATATCGTAATCACCCTAAAAAATGGTGGAGGTTTGGGCAATCTCCGCCTCTCTGGTTGCGACGGAAAAGGGTGGAATGAGGACTCGAGATTCCAGAACGGTGCGTGCAAAATAACATATATATATTATTTACAAAAATATAAAAAACGTGAAATTTGGGAAGCACAGCGAGCTATACTGAAGTCCACATAAAGTCAGTCAAGAGGTTCCGCTTACAAGGCGCCGCTCGTTCTTGGAAATCACAGCAGCCTTGAGCCTGGATGTTGATTCTTCAGGGCGATCACTCCGAGCAGGCAGCAGATCTCCAGCAAGCCTGATGTGAGCCCCCACAAACCGTTCGAAGACTGTCCGGGGTTTAACTCGGTTGTCTGGTTCGCCGGTATCGTGATGCGTTCATTCTCGGTCACCGCCTTAAGTTTTCTGCCCACGAGCGCATCTGGGTAATTCCACGTCAGTTCATGCAATGATGGTCCGGGTCATGTTTTGATATTTTGTTAAAAATATATATGGAAGCCATGTTTTTGGGAGTTCAGCTATTAATGAACGCTGTAACAATTGTTTTCGCTGAGATATAAAATAGAGAAGCCCCAGGTTTGGAAATTGAGAATATTACACGATGCTGCTTCGCACAGTCGTCATTTTCGCATCAAACCTTTCACATCACCATAACTTTTTAATATATTTCACAAGAGATATTCAACACATACACAGAAAAGTAAAAATATAAATAAAATATTCCTATGCAAACAAAATATGAAAATGGCATAAAAAGACGTTTTAGAGACATATTCCGAATTTGTTAGGAAATAAACTATCTTTTATAATACTTCACATAACACATCAAAATGCGCGTCTTTAAATTATCTTTACCAATATATAAAGTTAATATGCCCAACCTTAATTGTCTTCTTGTTATTAACGCGAAAATACGGCTGATTTCTCAAAATGTGGCAAGATTGGTCGTCAATATTAAAAAAAAAACTCCATCATTTTTTTTTCTTTTTTAAACTCCTCTTGGCAGTTTGCAGGGACTTGAAGTAACTTGTGATGGCAACACATTAAGTAATATATGACCTCCAAACGGGAAAAGCTGCGACAAACCTTCACTCGGAGCGAGCCTTCGTCTCGTTATAGCGGCTTTGCCGCATAAAGTCCTCTTCATGGGAGCGTCAAAATCTGGAAAGAGGTACTCTGTCGTAGAGAGCGGAAAGTCCTGCTGTTCCGAGCATTGCTTTATCGTTGTGTGACAATAAGACCCCCCCCCCCCCCGTCCCCGTCCCCGCCCTGCCCTCTTCTTCCCATCCCTTATCACGAACAAGAAACGCCTGAGAAAGTCCCTAAATGCGGCAGTTACGAATCGTAAGCACATCACATTACCTTGGAATCCAAAGCTAAATACGTGAAGAGTCAGTTACGGCAAAATAATGCGAGAGTAGTTGTAAGGGAAAAAATGCAGGTCAGTCTGGTCAGGAAACATTGCAATCTAAACCCTCAAACGAGGAAAAACAAAAATAACGGACAGTGCGAAATTAAATTTCAAACGCAGCTGAGCTTATTCACAAGAAGAACGACAATAAATGCATGTCCATGCAGAAAGAAAAAATAGGGAAGATAAATACATGCGACCGCAAAGACTTGACCGAACCTAACCAGACAAACTAAATCACTCCAAGCTTAAGGACAGCAACGGGAACGGGCACCTCTCCCAAGGACCTGAACACATGAGTTTCACCACGCTATGTGAACCGACCGAGACCGAACCCCTAACCCCCTCTTCCACTTTACTGCCGTAACCCCCTTCCCCAACACGCACGCACGCACGCACGCACGCACGCACACACGCACGCACGCACGCACGCACGCACGCACGCACGCACGCACGCACGCACGCACGCACACACACACACACACACACACGCACACATACACACACACATACACTACACTACACTACACTACACTAACAAACTAAACACTACACTACACTACACTCCAACACCGAAAACCCCAAAAGACAATCGCAATGAAAAAATTTCGCAGGGTGACTAAAAAGAAAAAGATGGCTGACTATCGCTATGCTTACAGGACACTCGGTGTCTGTGGTGCTCAATAAGTGAAACTACAAACAAACAACACCAGGCTTAACCAAGCGGAACAAACCGATTATATCTACAAGGGAAGACAGAAATTGATAACCACAAGGACATTTTCTTTCGGAACTCTGACCGGATATTCGGAGCCGGGAGAGAGGAATTCAGAACTTCTTAAATAGGCGCTTGCGAGGACGTTTCAAGTTCTGTCATTTAAGAAGCAGTAAGAGTCTGGTGTCGAATCGAACAGCCATGGCCCAACGATTGAGCACCGTGCGATTGTTCTGTGTGGACTATCTACGGAGACACAAGAAGAAAGTGTATAGCGATAAGCACCTCGTATCGGTAGAGAGATTCAACAAAGTGCGGTTGGAAAAGCTACTGGCTCCATGCACAGTGAATGAATCTGGCCTTTTATGCCAACATTGCTACAAATACCCAGTCTTGGGTAAGTTACTTTTAGGAAGTAATTCGTTACAGTTACAGTTACTTTCAGAAAAACGTAGCCAAGTTACCGTTACACTTAACGCAACAAAAGTAACTCGTTACAGTTCCAGTTACTTCAAAAAAGTAACGACGTTACTTTTCAGTTACTTTTTTTATAAAACATAAAAGTTAAAAAAGAAAAAGAACTAGAAAACGCCCCTCACGAAGTTTTATTGAATAAAATTAAAAAGTATGTTTTTTACGCTTTTGTTAGCAACCATCTTTACCACAGCAAAATACTCTCTTAACGACGGTTATGGTAGTTCTCCTTTGTTCTCATCAACATCCCTGTCCTTGGTAGCCCTAGCCCATTGCTGGCTCGTTGACGGTTGCGCTGGGTTTATTGAGTCCCTAGACATATTTCAGTTCGTACCCGGCAAGCCAGAAACAAACCCCGCGCAAACAGCAGTAAATTTTGCCTCGGCTGTTGACACCACGCCGGAGTAGTGACGCAAGCCAAAACACGAAACATGCATAGTGCCCTCCGCGTGTATCATTGTTTCATGGTTGATTCACACGATTAAAAAGCGTCTCCGCAGAAAAAAAACAAAAACCGCATCATGGATAGTCCTTCAAGATACTAAGATGTAAGTGTTGAGTCACAAAGCACAAGCCCGTTTGTAAAGATAACTAGATTTTTTTTTTCATCAAATCTGCACGTTGCTATATTCGAGTCGTGACTCGCGAGAAATAACGTATTCGCAAGTTTGTGCAAGGCCAACTAGACACTCGAAATGTCGGAACAGACATTCGAAAAGTGCAAGGAATAGCTAGATTGTACACGTTCAATGACATATTAGTAATAAAAAACTGTAAAGTAACTGCAAAAGTAACGTAGTTACTTTCATCGTTGCATTAGAAAAAGTAACTAGAACTACAGTTAAAATGTTACATTTTAAAATGTAACTCGTAACAGTTACAAGTTACCAAAAAAGTAACGAAGTTACAGTAACGCGTTACTAATAACGTGTTACCGCCCAAGACTGAAAATATCTCCAGAATGAGATTGCTTCTCCTCACAAAGTAAGTACATAAAAGTCTTCTTTCCGGGACTCTGATAAAATTTTGGTTGAAGTGAGTCAAGACTTGTGGGCTGCTAAACCGTCGGTAACAACATTGAAAAACCACGTAAAACCATTTTAAAAAAAATTCGCGAAGCATATTTGAAGAAAAAGACAAGCTCAGGTGAGTTCTTCGATTAGAAGAAAGCTGTCAGGCGTTTATGACATGAAAACCGGCGAAGACAGTTGGGAACACTGCGCGGAGGGGTTTGACGCGTTCCGCGAAGCGCTGAAGGCATGCAGTTCCCACCAGGAACGCAAACGATTGTACAAGCTTCTGCCGCCACGCATCTCGAAGAAAGAAATATTGCGTCTGGTGCCAGAAGCGACTGCCTACATGATTTATCAAACAAGAAAACTGAAGCGTGAAGGTGGTGTATGTGCAACCCCTGATCCCTACATGGGGAAAAAGGCAAATGCAGAAGACGTGAGGGTTTAACTTGAGTACTACACACGCGACGACCTCGCATGCTCTGTTCAAAGCCTCAACAAAAAAGACGTCGTCAAGGCCATGATCAACGACAAAAAGGCCAAAGTCGTAAAAAGGTTTATGACCGGGGCGGGGGGGGGGGGCAAGGCATGTGTTTCCCCCCCCCCCGATACGGCCGCCACTGGGCAGGGCAAACACTGGCCGGCGGCGCCTAAGGAATACCAAGGGCACCACCCCCCTACCTGCGGGGGCATATTTTTAACGCGCAGGCGATACAAACCCTGCAACGGCGTTCACGCCGAATTGGCTGGTTCGTGGAGATAGGCGCTGCCGCCGTCAATATAGGCAGCGGTTACAATGCGAGTTTCCGAAGCGGTAGCGTAACTTCGTGGTAAGATGTCTGCCTCATACGTATCAGACCCGGGTTCTATCCATGGTGTGGGCTTACTTCTTTTATTTTTTTTTCCTTGAACATTTTGTTTGGTGGAGGCATTTGGCGTTATTTACGACATTTATTCTTTTACGATTAACACTGAAAAAAAAACGAATGTTGCTGACGAAACATCGCTGAACTAAATCGTATGGGACTCTATTTACGGAAGTGCACCCTATTGGAAAACCCCAATATGAACAGCGTATTATGGATATTGGTAAACAATATATTTTTATTGTATAACAATACGATATGAACAGTGTATTGGGAAACATTACATTTACTGTATTGTATTACAATAAGGGTTTGTTATGGGATCCCAATATCCATAATACGCTAAAAACATTGCAATCCCATACCGTATAAACCCTTATTGGATCCCCATGTGTCGTATGGGGATCCAATAAGGGTTTACGATCCAGTGTACTTAGCGTATTGTGGATATTGGAATCCAATATATTATATCGGCTACCAATAAAACAATATACGAGTTGGAATATCACGTTCAGCACGACGATTCTTTGCAACGCAGTCTCCTTGTGTGTATTTCTGAGTGTTAAAATAAAAGATGTTTCTGTTGTCAAATTATGAATAAGGAAGTAAAACACTGAGCTTATCCATACCAAATATATTTAACATAATCCTGAACTGGAGGATCCGGCATTTACTGCAAAGAAGGTTAATTGTTTAGGACCCTCATTCAAAAACTTGATGTTTGAAAACAGAATGTGAAATCCTCACCTTTTAATGAAAACAGCACCAGCTAGCTGCAGCCATATAGAAACAGCAAAATGAAAATGTGTGATTAGTTTGCGACAAGTGGCAATCCTTCACTAAGCCATATCGATTCAAATTTATGTCTGCGTTGATTGCGGAAAAATAAGCTTCAATGCCACTGCCACGGGTCATTCTGAGCTCGGTCAATTAAATATATGTATCCGCTCTTCTGGCTTCACTATTCTTGCTTCGCACCCAACTAGAGTATCTGGAATGCTCACCTTTGAGGAAAAACGAACTGGTACTTGTTTGCTTGTAAGCTGTGGAAACTGGAAGAGAGATTAGCGATTAGTTGCGTCCAAGTAGCAGTTACTTTGAGTAGCCACGTAAAGTACACTAAGTCGGAAAGATTCAAATTTGCATGTGCGGGACATAAATATCCTCTGGCGACGTAACTGGGCACACGTCAATGTCGCCAGCGTGTATTACAGAAAAATAAGATTCAATGCAGGAGCCCCCAGTCGTTCTGATCTCCGTCAATTAAAAATGTTGTACGAGTCGTCTGGCTTCAGTATTCCTGCTTCGGGAATCTGGAATTCTCACCTTTAAGGAAAAACACACTGGCACCTGCTGGCTCTTAGGCCAGGAAACTGCCAGAAAGATTTGCGATTAGTTGCGTCCAAGTACCAATTTCTTTGACCAGCCACCTACAGCACACTAAGCCGGATAAATTGAAAATTACATGTGCATGACATGATATGCCTCTTGTGACAGAACTGGGCACGCGTTTTGTCGCCTACAGCAATACTGAAGCCAGACAAGCGGTACGGCATATTTAATTGACGGAGCTCAGAACGACTGGGGACGCTTTCACTGAAGCTTGTTTTGCTGGAATGGACACATGTATTGCAGCAAAACAAGCTTCAATGAAAGCGTCCCCAGTCGTTCTGAGCTCCGTCAATGCCCTACAGCTTATCTGGCTTCAGTATTGCTGCTTCAGAGCAAACTAGAAAATCTGGAATCCTCACCTTTGAACGAGAACGAACTGGCGCCTGCTGGCTTGTGGACCGTGGAAACTGCAAGAGAGATTTGCGATTAGTTACGTACAAGTAACAATTTTTTGAGTAGCCGCCTACAGCACACTCAAAATTACATGCACGGGACATAGATGCCTCATGCGACAGAACTCCTTCATCCTTGTTTTCCGTTAACTCTGCTCACCTTCGCCGCTTGCCTCCAATTTCTGTGCTACATATCTAATCTCGATTCCCTGGTTCCCAAAGGCCATGCCATGGCTTGTGCCAGGCATGGATCTGTCAGCTCCGCGACCGTCACTATTAAGGCCCGTTCACACTTGCGACTTGGGACAGTCGCTGGAGCGACTAGCGACAAGCGACTGGCGACCACCAGTGTTCACACCTGATTGAGCGACCGACGAGTCGCCAGGCTCGCTGCCAACTTAACGGATAATAATCAACACCTGCCCGAGCCGGCTGAACGGTTTTTCTGATCAAAGGCGCCGGCAGGAAAAACAAAAAGCTTAATGGTGATTCGGAACGTAAAAGAACGGCTATATGTGCGCTCCCTCAACCGTGATGTTGTACGTACAGAACCTGCCATGCCGAAAATGTTGCCGATCTCGTTCCAGGCCCGCAGCTTTTTGTCCCGATTCTTGTGGTCGGGGTGCCGCTTATTGTAAAAAAGCGGATAGTCTTTGACAGCATTAGTAGAGCTTCCGCGGAGAACACCATGCCAGCTACCGCCAGTGCCGGATGTAAACAAACGCACGCATCACTTCCGACGAGACTGTGATTGGCTCCGCTGTCCAGCGACTTGCTTTTGCGACTTGAGAAATCGGTCAGGGAGCGACTGCCCCAAATTGGTCGGTAGCGACCGGTTTTGGTCGCTCCGCGACCAAAAACTAGTCGCTAGTCGCTGGTCGCTCCAGCGACTGTCGCAAGTGTGAACGGGCCTTTAAGGCAAGGACGCCAAGGCACCTGGGCGCATGATGTTTTTTTTCATATTTTGAGAATGGCCGAAAAAAGGCGGATGGAGGGTGTCTAGTATGCCTTTTGCTTATTTGCGGATCGTTCCAAAAACAGGGGGTAGGCGCTCTTCTGCGATCTGGGCGCATGCTCGGTATTTTACAATAGTTGAAATTGAACCCTGCAGGAATCTTGAAACATAACAAACAGAAAGTGCATGCCAAAATGCATAACAAATGAAACACCCCTATCTATCTATTTTCCGTTCTTGTCCGCAAGAAGCTGTCGTATATGTAGCCTCCCTTGCTCAAGCCGCTCCTCCCTAGTGTCCCGGTTGTGTCTCGTCTTGATGAATCGTCGGTGGAGACCTGAGGTGCGGTCAACATCAGATTAGACCTTTTGAGACAGAACCATATACTTGCTGAGAGGAAGTACACCCAAACGAATATCAGGCATGTCCTTTATAGTGCGTTTTAAATTGAGAGGCCTGATGTAAAAGGAGACGTCAATACTGACGCACCCTTTGCAAACCTAAAATTTTGAAGGCCCTGTCCCCCTCGCTAGGGGGACAAGGCACATGAATCCCGGCATGTGGATGAAATCGTTACCTTAACATCACGACTCAATGCCCATCCCCGAATATTCGACCACCACACCTTTAGAAAAAAAATATTTTTTTTTAGAAAACACGTAGTCGTCGATTACCCCTACAAAAGCCTGAACCAAGCATACTCGTACCGTGGCTTGTTTGCTCCGTGCTGCCCCAAAGATAACTCGGGCTGAAAATGTATTTTTTTTTTCAAATAGAATTTGCGTTTTTAGTTTCGCTTTCACTTGTTGAGGCAGGTGGATACTTTTGTAAAGCTGCCTCTCTATGCGCTTCCGAGTCAATATTTTTGCAATGGCCAACCCCTGGGCTTTGATTTTGCGCTCCTTGACGAATGCTGAAACTCATATAGGCGGGCAATAGCTCGACCTTGAAAATACTTGCTCTTGGTGGCCAAGAACAAACTCGTGTTCCAGATTGGCAGCCACTTGCTGCCAAGAATTGCTGCATATATCCGAAAGAATCCAGTCTTAGTCAAATACAGATGCTTTGGCCGGACAGAGACACAAAAGCCTGACACAAGACCACTATAAAGACAGGAAATGGAGTGTCTGTGAGGAATAAAACACACAACTCAGATAGGCATCAATCACTCACCTTGAAAACACTAGCCATGAGCGGCGAAGAGCAAACTTCTGGCCATGATTGGCTGGTGCTTGCCACCAAGACCTGCATGTATAAAAAGAACCCGGTCTTAGTTAAACTTGGGTGTTTTTGCAGAAGAGACAACAAAATACTAATGCAAGACCACTACACATAGGAAATTGCATCCAAGAGGAATGAAACACAAAGCTCATATAGGCGGGCATATAGATCACCTTGAAAATACTTGCTCTTGGTGGCCGAGAACTACCTCGTCTTCCTGATTGGCAGCCATTTGCTGCGAACAATACCTGCACATATCCTAAAGAACCCAGTCTTAGTATAACACAGATGATTTGTCCGGACAGAGACACAAAAGTCTGATACAAACTGTAGTATCGGCCAAAAGAAGGTGGCCGAGCAAGCGACCCGAGCCAGCCGGTAGCAAAAACGCAGTACGCGTATTCTGTGGTTTTCTGCCTGTTCGACTCAAGCAGCGCAATCTTTTATTGGCATCATGACGTCAGCGTTCCAACAAACAAACAAAACATACAACAGATAGCAAGGTTGCCGACGCGATACAACATCTCTCCCCTTACAAAAAGTTAACCTCAATACAATATCTAACTTCTACGCAATGTTAACTTCAATCAAAATAATGTCTATTTCTTGGCGTAATCTTGAAGCCATGCTGGTGGTCGACGCTCTCGGGTCGACTTCCTCGGTAGCGGCGGCGTTTGATTTTCCCCCAGCACTTGCTCCTCTACAGGCTCTCCTCCGCTATCCAGGGGTGTCTCAAGCTGCTCCACGTCCTCGCCCTCAACTGAAACTTCGGAAGCACTAAAATCTCTTGATACGCTTGTCGAGGGAGATGACATTGGCTTCACTGGAGTCTGCGTATCGCCTGCAGGCATCTGTGGTACACTTGACAACCTTAAAGTGTTCCACGTGTCATGATCTTCAACAATAAAAGAACTTGGACCCTACTGTCCAACAATTGTTTGTGGCTTACTGTAGGACAGGTCACCTTTCTTGGCGATAGTGGGTTTCCTCACCCTCACGGAGTCGCCTGGATGAAACTTTGGAGTCTTCGCACCTCTCTTTCGGTCCGTATGCTCCTTGCTGTATTTCTGATTAGTCTTCACTCGCTCCCGTAGTTTGGCCATCTCTGAACTGGGGTCACCAAAGAATCTTGGGATAGGCCACCCAACGATGTCCAGCATGGTCCGTGGTGCATGACCGAGCAGCAGTACAGCCGGTGGCATACCTGTCGTTGACAGGGGCGTACTCCAATAAACAGCCACGTACTCCAGTACTGCTGCTCTTAGGGGACGGTGCTCCAATGATGCAAGCTAAACGAAGTTCTTCAGCACCCTATTGAAGCGCTCTATTTGCCCGTTACTCTGGGGGTAGTAAATGGAGAAACAGGAGTGCTTAGTCCCTCGCTGTCGAAGGAAACCTTCGAACGCAGTAGACGTCAGTTGTGGTCCATGGTCGGTCACAATTTCGTCGGGATATCCTTCACGGCTGAAGACCGCTGTCAGGAACTTCACCACAGTTTCCGATGTCACGTTCGAGACGGCACACACCTGTGGCCACTTTGAGTAAAAGTCTATTAATCTTATTGCGAACTTACAACTCTCCTTGGCCCTTCCGAAGGGCCCAACGATGTCCAACCCCTGTTGAAAATTCCATCAAGATACGTAATTTGGGACACTGACTGCCAGTCAGCAGCCCTGGTGGAACGTGCCCTGATGGTCCATCAGATGACGTCTGACTGCCACTGCCAAAATAATTTCATCAGCAAGGGCAGCATTTATATAAAAGATCCCATTCCGAGGTGGCCATCTTGGGTGGCTATGAAACGGTTCACAAGCCGAGGCCAAAAACAATGTTCAAGAGATACAAAAAAAGTAACCCTGCACTGGGGATTGAACCCGGGACCGCTTGCTCATGAAGCAGACGTCTTACCACTATGCTACACTGCAGCTTCAAAATACTCGTTTTGAGACCTCGTTGTATACGAGACTATCGCACGGCACTTGAACGCGTGAGTAGAGTGCCGTCGGACGGCACTTGAAGGCTCTGCAAGACTGCCGTCGGACGGTACTCTAGACACTACGTTCAGAAAAACGCCCTCGATGTCTGAACCTTTCGGGACGACCGTATACACATTAATTCACAAAACGTATGCGACTCCGTTGAAGCTAGAGAGCAAGCATGCATGCTACGACAGACAGCCCTGGCTTCCACGGACGAACGCGAGCAGCAGACATATCTGAACTACGCTCGCGGATGCTTTTTGTCTGCGCCCTTCATGAAACAATAATAATGAGCTGCGACACAGCGGTAAGGCCAATAGCCCACAACAGATAGAAAGGTATAAACTTTCTAGCCTAAACCTCTCGGACCGAGTCAAGAGCATTGCAGTATTGCAGCGCGAGGTTCCGACAATGAGTGCATCGCTCTAAAGAATGCTTCGGCTCCATATGCAGTTACGCCTTCAGCATGTTATGCAAAGCACTCGTACATCAATCTCCGTATTTCAGTTCTACTCACCTGCCATGTAGAGTACTTTCGCGTCGTAGAACCCTCCTTTTGTTCGCGCGTCTCCGGCCCAGTAGACCTGGTACACCTTGTCGTCTTCAACTACACCGCTAAAGTTCCTTACATAGTCGGAACTCCCAAAACACTGGGTCTTGTCGAGGAGAAATTCTACTAAAACGTAAGACGTTGTAGAGCTCGGGCAGGATCGACAGGTTGGAGCAAGCGGGCAAACAAAACGAGTCGAGAGCGATCATTCATGGAAGCTCGGCGAAGCCGGGAGAAGCGAAAGTAAATGAGTAAGTGGCGCGTTCGGCGTTCGGCGGGCTTCTGATCAGGGTTGTCGGGTGCCCTGCTTGTCATATCTCTAACATCAGCGATTTTATAGGCTCACGCCCCGATATCATTTTCTCGTGCATAGATATCTTTTCGTATTCATAGATTTGACGAAATAGTGGTATTCGAACGAACTTTACGTCCTCTGACCGTACGTCTGTCTGCACGTCAAAGCTTTTTGACGTACAGTCAGAGACAATCGATGTATAATCAGAATCGCCACCAAGAAACCTTGACGGCATTTCGCGGCGGCCGACTGCCACCAGGAAACCACCAGAAAGCCAACAAGTGGAGTCTGACTGGAGTTTGACTGTCGGTCAGAGTAACTTGTTGGCCAATCAGACATGCTTGACGTACAGTCAGGCACAGTCAGCGGTCCACTAGAAAACATTGACTGCCAAACAGGGTTACATTGATGGATTTTTCATTCGGGACGCCAGCTTTTGCCGAGCACGTTCAGGCCATGGAATCGGCTGCAGGGGTGCCACTGCAGGTTTGGCGGATTTGTCGGCTGACTGACAAATACTGCAACAGTTGATTGCTTGCTCCACTTGCTTATCAAGTCCCGGCCACCAATACTGGTTATGAAGTCTCTGTTTGGTACGAACAATGCCGGGATGGCCTTCATGCGCAGCTTCCAGTAGCGTGGAGGTCAACGAGACCGGAATTACCAAGCGCTCGTCCCGCAGCAGGAGATCATCCATGACCGCGAGTTCCTCCCGGACATGGTAGAAGGGCAGAAGCTCAGAGCTGAGGTTGCGTTTCGAAGGCCACTGTGTTTTGACGAAGGACATTACCAGTTGAAGCATGGAGTCTGACTTGACCGCTTCCTGTAGTTGCTGTTTCGTCACGCAAGAGGATACCAGAGACACAATCTCTTCTTACTGTTCTTGAAGTCCCGGTAAAGCGTAGCCGCGAAAGAGCGTCCGCTACCTTGTTGTCACTCCCCCGATGGTACAGCACGTCGAAGTTGTAATAAAGCAGGCGAGCTGACCATCTTGCAATCCGTGTCGACCGGCGACCCGTTCCTCTTGACGACAGTAGGGTGACCAGGGCCTGGTGATCTGTACGAAGCTCAAATTTCCGCCCCCACAGGAAAACGTGCCAGTACTCGCATGCCCAGACGCACGCCAGCGCTTCCTTCTCCCGAACCGAATAATTACGTTCGGCTTGAGTTAGCGTTCGGGATGCGAAGGCAACGGTGCGGAGTTCGCCTTGAAACTTCTGTTGCAACACGGCTCCCAGTCCGTGCTCGAGGCATCCGTGGTCACTACCACGGGAAGTGAGGAGTCGAACATATGTATGGCTCTGCAGGTAGAAAGAAGTAGCTTCACCTGACGAAAGCTCTGTGCCCCTCTTCATCCCAAGAAAACGGACACCCTGCCGCAGCAGCTTGCGCAGAGGCTCCACAATGTCCGCATAGTGGGGCAGGAATTTGGCATAATAGCCAACGAGTCCGAGGAATGAACGTAACTCGGCGACATCGTTAGGCCGCGGTGCATTGACGATGGCGCTGACCTTCGACTGGAGAGGTGCCAATCCCCTGTGACCGACGACATGTCCCAGGAACGTAAGCTCCCGGACATTGAAGACGCACTTGTTGTTAAGGCGTAGTCCTGCAGCAGCGATGCGGCTTAGGACCTCTCGAAGATTCGAGGTGTGCTCTACCTCTGACTTCCCGTAGACGATGACATCATCGATGTAGCAGAGTACCCCCGTGCATCCCTTTAGTAGCGCTGTCATCATCTTCTGGAACGTAGCAGGAGCAGATGCGAGGCCAAAATACACCCGCCGAAAACGAAAGAGACCCTCGTGAGTAACAAAGGTCGTGAGGTCCCGGCTCTCCGGTGTCAACAACTTCAGCTGGTGATAGGCCGATGCTAAGTCGATTTTTGAAAAGTGGGTTGCACCAGCCAGCTGGTGCAGGAGTTCCTCCGTGTGAGGTAGAGGGAAGCCATCGACAATGATGGCTTTGTTGGCCTCACGCAAGTCCACACACAGGCGGATGCGACCGTCTTGCTTGCGAACAACAACAATCGGTGAAATCCATTCGGAAGCGTCCACGCTTTCAATGATGCCACACTGCTCGAGACTCCGTAGTTCTGCCGACACTTGCTCTCGTAAGAGCTAACGGAAGTCGGTGCAATTTCGCTGCGACGGGAGGCACGCCAGGCTTGCGCTTGACATGGTGTGCAAACCCTTTAACGAGTCCAACTTCATCCGCGAACAGATGGCCGAATTCTGCACGGAATTCCATCGGCAGATGCTCGAAACTGCTACTTGTCAGTACAGACGTCTGCAGGCATTGTAGGGTAGACCCCTGAATGCACAAGTCCAGGTTTCGAATTGCGTCCAGTCCGAGCACTGCGGTTCCTTGTCGGACAACGTAGAAAATCACGCATGTGGACCTCTGCTGGTACAGGACGTTCGCGAGGAAACAACCCTTCACTGAAATCTCGCTGCTAGAGTAGTCGAGTAGGCTTACAGACGGCGCGGTCAACGGCATAGTCGCTTGGTAGTGCATCATGTAGATATCTTCCGTGATAATAGATACCGACGATCCTGTATCTACTAAAAACTGAACTTCCACGTCTTCGATCTTGGACTTTGACGTAAATGCCGCGACGCGCGTCGCTCGTCGCTACGTGTAGGAGCGTCGTGCGCGCCTCTCCCTGATCTCGAACTTGCTTGACGCTCTGTTCGTCTTTCGTACTCCGGCACAACTGCTTGAAAATGGCCTACTTTTATGCACTTCGAACAGCGTTTATCTCTGGCCTTGCAACTCGTAGAATTGGCCATATGCTGAGCAGACCCGCAGCGATAGCATCGACGCTCCCTCGCGTCCCGCGCCGGAGCAGAGCGTGACGCAGCAGAGTCCCGTGTTCGCGTCGCGTTCATACTCGATTTCCGTATCTGCTTCACTCCCTCCGAAGCTGAAAATTCTTGCAAACTTTTCAGCGTTTCTTTGTAGTGGCTCGCTATCGCAATTGCCCTTTCCAAGGTCAGTCCTGCGCCTTCGAACAACAAACGTTCACGTAGCTTGTCCGACGCAACTCCTGATACGAGCTGGTCTCGAACTGCAACTTCAGGGGAACCATCCCATCCGCACGTTCTTGCAAGTTCTCGTAAGCAGGAAATGTAGGCTTCAGTAAACTCACCAGGGTTCTGCAGTCGTTTCTTGAACCGGTGACGCTCGACGAGGATGTTCGTCGCCGTTGAGAACAGGCGGTCACATGTAGCCAGCGCGACTTGAAACGTATCGTCCGCGGGTAGCAATTTCCCACTGGTGGGCGTCTCCTTGCTGCTGTCTCCAGATGCGGCGACCGCAGTCTGTACAGGCAGTACAGGTGTAGTTGAAGGAGCAGGGGCGTTGCTGAACTGGCGTTGCCCTTCCACGCCGAGCGAATGCAGAAGAATGGCTTTACGTCTCTGCGGAGTGAAGTCACTTGCACCCGACGCTTCCAAGTAGGTGAAAAAGAGGCTCTTCCACTGATTCCATGGAATAGGCGGCTGCCCGGGCGTTTGTAGGAACGTCGGAGGCGGCGTAAGTCCCGCGAAACTCATTGCTTTTCCTCGTCGCCACTTTGTAGTATCGGCCAAAGGAAGGCGGCCGAGCAAGCGACCCGAGCCAGCCGGTAGCAAAAACGCAGTAGGCGTATTCCGTGGGTTTCTGCCTGCTCGACTCAAGCAGCGCAATCTTTTATTGGCATCATGACGTCAGCGTTCCAGCAAACAAACAAAATATACAAGAAATAGCAAGGTTGCCGACACGATACAACACAAACCACAAAAAGCAGGAAATAGTGTCTGCGAGAAATAAAAACACACCCAGGTGGAGAGGCTCGTTCTGTTTCACCTTAGTCAAATAGTGTAGCTCATTTTGCTAAAAAAGTATAATATATATTTTGCCTCATTTAGCAGAGTTTACTGCCAAGAGTACCTGCACATCAGAAGACGTCAGACTTAGTCACAGTTTTTATTTTTCATTTTCGTTTGATGAGCGACAACAGTAATCCTAAACGGTGATGAAACAAAATATGAGCCCAGCAGGACAGGCTAGCTCGCCTTGATGCAAGCACAGTGCCTCGGCCGAAAGATGAGGTTCTATTTTTGGTCACTTGTCATATTTGGTGGGAACAGTAGAGTAAATGAAAATAAGGTTATCTCTCTTGCAGCCGACAGCTGCAAAC
>JAZHYW010034414.1:0-35198 GCA_037355805.1 Ixodes ricinus | reverse complement strand
GGAACGCAAGCTATAGCTTCCTAAAGTTCCATGTCAGGTTCCGCCACAACTTATTTCCAGATTAGGGACAACGGGTTGTCGCCTGTGACCTTTGTGTAGCCAATTACAATGTGCACTCCAGCCTTACGACTTTCCATTGACTGACGTCGCAGTCAAATGATCCTGATACCGACCGACAGCAACGGTCAACCCCTTCGTCGGAGTTGCAGACAGCGACGACCTCCGGGAAGTTTTGAGACTATGTTATGCATACAGTGTCATTCACGATCTGATGTTTTGGTCAACTGATTAATTAAATTTTTTTTAATACTCACTTTCGCCTCGCCTGATGTGACAAGTGCATTCCTTCAAAAAATGGGGTAAATGTTTTGTCTAAAGAGAGTGATAAAGAAGTAGAGTTACTATATAAAAACGAAGAAAACGGTGCAATGTCTAGCGCTCTGTCGGCGTTCCTGCATTACTCATTCGGCTAAACCATAGTCCTGCGCCGCCATCGCGTCGTCGAGGGCGCGGTACGTCGCAATGTTGAGAATGACGTGTACATCTACTTGCTCTAATATGTTGTAACGATGTTGTTGATAACGGTATTTGCCTTTTCCTGGAGGCCACAAAAGCCGGGGTTCGTATTCGTTTCTATTTTTAATATTGAATGTGTGCTTTAGGTGACTTACGCCTTTGAATACATTTGGCATGTAATCAGTTTGAACAGCAACCGGCGGTGAATTCTCGACCGCTGGTTTTTGGGTGAAAGGAATTCAGATTTTGAGCCACAAATTGTGTTCTGGCTAGTCGGGCTCTTGTCGATTATGTTCAAATAAAAACCTCGGCGAGCATAAATACCCTGTCAGTGTCCCTTTAGTCTCGACAGTCATTCTAGCCTCATTTTGGGTACGGAAATAGCTCCCAGACCGTTTGGTGCCGATTATGTCCGCTAATAGCCATCTTTGCAATTAGTAATAATTGTAATGGCAGCAGACTTACGTGTTGCGTTACAGACACCATGCCACCGCGGTAATAATTTCTTAATTAATGTGCAAATATGGCTGAAGAAATTTGAAATAGCCACTACTCCTATGTTGTAATGATTTGAAAAATGTATGACACTCTAATGGAATTTTCGAATGGATTATCCGCATTGCACCACAACACCGGTATTTCTTTGTTGCCACCCAACACATAGCGTATCTCTCTTCCGTTATATACGTAAACCTAGCGGTAAGATCTAGATATGTTTTCGAATATATCGATATACTCTGATAGCAAAACTTAGCTCTGGCGCTCCTATAATACCTAGAAAAGTTGCGGATACCTAATTTAGTTGAACCTTTCAACAATCTGCTTAGACGTTTTGTAGAGAAGGCACACAAGTCAGTATAATTAGTATGTTGCTAGCTCAAATGTGTATGCCAGTACTAGAAGTGTACCACAATTTTAAGTTTTATATGCCTATTGCCACTAGTTCAGAAATTTGTGGATTTAGGTTTTGCAATAACACGTTACTATCCCTTTTTTTATGTTTCTAATATTACTTTAGGTATTCTGTTTTACATTTTATTATGGTGCGATGTAATTCTAACGACGTATATCGCTACCGCAAATTCCCAATAATGTTATTGATATCTTGTATACTTTCAGCGCGGTTTGTCAATGTCCTCGAGATGGCGGGCAGCTGGTCATTCTGTGTGTTTTCGTCAGCGTTCCTGAGTGTGGATACATTCTTCTTCTTAAGGTAAACAACAAGAATCGCTTTTTATGCACGTTTCTCTAAGCAACAGAACAATATATTTTATCCTTACACAAAAATGTCGGAAGAATACAAGACTTTAAGTAGTTCCCACAAGTGCTAGCCCACACCACATTTAATCAGATTTACGTGCTTACTTCCTTCAAGCTGTGTTGAATAGCGTCAAATACCTGGTAATGAAAAAAAACATAACTTCGCTTGCAAAAAAAACAACAGAAAAGGAAGATATGATTGATCGTAAAGGCTGTGCTACAAGCACAGTTCACTGTTCTTGTAGTGTTTCGAACAGTGCTGCAGAACCAACGAGCAATCCTGGTGAAAGCTAAGGATAAACAACGCACCCTAATAATTATATTTTGTGTTTGTTTTCGCAGTGGTTTCTTGCTTGCCTACAATGTCGTGCAACAAGATGCCAACGAAGTTCCTGGTTTTTTTAATAGCCGTCATACGCCGACAAATCAGGTGAGCAGGGAGCTAAGCAATGACGAAGATCAATTAGACCTTGTAGCTACTGTAATATTTTGTAAAAAAAAAATAGCAGCGCATGTACGCTACAGCGCAACGTGTTACACAGAACAGCAGCTCGCTGCTTGCGTAATTCGCCATCATTGCGGCTCCGTTGTCGTATCTGCGCTTCCTCGCCATGACGATTCTTGGGATTTCGAAGACATTTTACGCTTCCGCCCTCCCTTCCGGTGCCGTGCCTCGTCTGTACTTCGTCTACAACGAAGCTCCCTCACGCTGCCGTAACTCAAATTCGCATTCTTCGATTAACGCTACGGAATTTTCGGTGTGCCTAGCTATACGGCGTGAAAAATCGTCCGCTCAGATGGTCGAGCGCATGTAGCGTGCGGGCACTGAGGGGTGTCGACCAACATTAATATCGAGCGCCCTTAGATCTATCAGTACGACCATGCTCTGCAGAAGAGGCGTTTGAAAACAATTCTTCTTCGTTGTCGGCACGCGAGCAAGTACGGACGGAGAGCATTCCGTAACGCCACCAGCGGCAACGTCTCCACGGGCAACCAAGAAGGACAGTTTTCGAACGGCGCTCTTTTTGCGCGAAGATTTTGAATGAATACTTAAGTTTACCATGGAACCCACAATAAAATCAGTTTACACCGCAGGCAATATGCATCCAGCATTCCAACAGTTCCGCCGCTTCTGTCCATAGGGCGGGCAATAGTGTAGCAAGCCTCACCTAGCAGACGTGGCGCGAAAGGGAGACAGGTGTTGGACGAAACTCATCATCTGACTTTGATCTGTTCTTGGCGTCAACTATTCGGTGGTGCACTGTCGAGGCTAGCGCTAGATTCCGCAGTGCTCCAACTCTGTCACAAGTGCGCGAGTGCGTGCGAATGAGACGCAACATGGAGCCAAGTGCTCGGATGTGCGGGGCTTCGGCACTTCGTGGAGGCTACACTAGCCTCAACTGTCGTAGCACCGAATAACGTTGGTTGGTTACTATAGTCACTCGAGGTGAGAGCGAGAGGAGGAGCTGTCAGTTGTCTCGCCTCCAGCGTCAGCTTCCTACCTTTCAGAACGCTTCGGCGTCCCGTGCACCTCGATCGCGCGCTCGCAGCCAAAGCAGCGACGGAAGGCATGTAACACGCCCTGGAGGCCGGGCGTTCGAAAGACACGTCCTGGTGTTCTCACTCTGGCAGTGACTACAGATCAAACAAACCGATCCGAACGAGCATTTGGTGCATGCGTCAAGCCGCCGTCACCTTGGTTGCGCCTCCAGCGAGTTCGGTCCACGTACAAAAAGAGTTAAGTTCCTCGGATGCACCGACTGCAGCGGTGGCGTAACCAGGCTAGCTAATGAGATCGGTTTATTGGCGTCGGCTTCAACCAACTTTACTGTAGATCACGAAACGTCCCCTAGACGATTCAAATACTTTAGTAGTGGGAATGCATCCTACTCCCCGATAATACAGTGGCCTCGGCGCGGACAGGTTTGGCACAGTTTGAATGTCTGGACGAACAGGAACCTTGGGTTCTTCCTTGTTTAATTGGGAGTGGTGGAGGCGCCACCTATTTCCATAAAAGTCGCGGCGGTTATCAGGCATTCGCCGAACAACCATGTCCTGCGACCATTTTCAATTTTGATGAAAAAATAATATATATTTTGCTGGCTTTGTGCTTAAAAAAACAAAACCAATCCTTCTATTGAAAAAAATTTGTATTTGCGAAAAACATTTTAAGCACTCTCTAAGTCACGTGCGCGTTTTGCGTATCGCGTGATGTTGGCATTTCGGCCAGCTAGCTTCTCCCAAAACACTGTGTGCTGGCTACGGGTCTAGAAATATTTACTGACAAATTAGGCTTAGGAATGACTGACGAAACGTATTAATCACAGTCAGAGTATTAGGGCCGTTATTTTGAGAAACAAAATCCCAAATACGCCACATTGCGCACTAACGTTCTGGATTAAAGTTTTTTTTCGTACATATCTACGAAAGCTGAGGTGTTCAAGCTTTGTCAGTGTCTTGCCCTGTATATAGTTCATCTTTGCATTAAAAAAAATATATTGTTGTTCTGCATAATGATTGAAAACTTGAGAATGCGGTATTGAAACTGCGAAGTAGGAAGAAAAAGGGATAGACAACGTCTCAAACTAATCTAAAAACTTTATTGCAATAAAGTTTTTAGCTGAGTTTGAGACGTTGTCTGTCCCTTTTTTCTTCCTACTTCACGAGTTTCCGTTTTCCAAACCACAGTCTCAGGTTTTCAATCATTATGTATAACTTACACCAGCTCGCCTGCACTTTAACCGTTTTTTCATTGTTGTCCTGGTTACCGGGGAAATTTACAAGAATTGCACACATAGGGACATTTGACTAACATATGCATTATTTTGAAAATCGTTTTAAAAATATGCTAGGTCATCTTTAAAGTCACTAAACTCTCCGTTCAATCTTATCTGAAAACGCCCAAAAGTGTTTGCTCAATATGTGCTGTAGCTTGTTCCCTAAACATTTTTAGAGAAAAATTATGTTTTTTTCTCTGACGCGGCGAGACGTCCCAACCGCCACGAAGAAAAATTGGCGCTGCAGGCGCGCCGTCTGCAGAGCCGTATATTAGGAGAGTTTGGCCAATGGGCGGAGCGAAGGCCGCCGACAGCGCCGAATACTTCCCCCGTGGTTAGAGCGTAAACTAAATATGCGACACGGCGTCGACCAATCAGCAGACCGCGACGTCACAATATTGGAAACGACATTTAAAGCGTGAAACAGAAACGTTCAACCTCGGCGTCTCGGTGACAGTTTGCTCTGGGCCGGCTTTCTAGAACCGCGTCTCAGCTGAGACTGGCTGAAATAAAATAGTGCGAAGGGTGGGGCGCGCGAGCGTCTTGAAAGGCGGAGTCCCTATCGGCTCGTGCGATGGCTTTGGCAGTGCTATCTTCCCTTCTCAGCTGAGACGCTGTTTCTGGCAAGTCGGCCCTGGTTTGGAGCGCACGTTCGATTATTCTTATCTTGAATATGGGAGTGACGAAAACCTTACGTGCGCCAAGTTTTCAGTCACCAAGAGTTATACCTGTTTACTCGAGCGACGTTAAAACGGCTTAAATTAGTCAAGTCGCGTTTTAGAGCGCAGCTCTTAGGCGCCCGTTTCCGGCTTGAGTGGCATCGCCGTCGCAGTCGTCGTCGGCGTCGGCGTAACTGCGCGTAACCCTCGTGACTTTCGTGAGGGTTACGAGGGTTACGAGGGTTAGTTACCCTCAAAAGGGTTACCCTCACGAGGGTCATGAGGGTTACCCTCAACAGGGTCACGAGGGTTACCCTCAACAGGGTCACGAGGGTTATGAGAGTTACCCTCACGAGGGTCACAAGGGTTACCCTCAACAGGGTTACTAGGGTTACCCTCACGAGGGTTACGAGGGCCACGAGGAGTCACCATCACGAGGGTCATGAGGGTTACCCCTGAGGTCACGTGACCCCCCTGATGTCACGTGACCCCCTGAGGTCACGTGACCTTCCCTCAGGTTACGTGACTGCCCCCTCAGGTCACGTGACCCCCTGATATGACGTGACCCCCTGAGGTCACGTGACCTCAGGGAGTCACCTATCCCTCAGCACCTCTTCCATCCTATCTCTCAGTACCCTTTCAACCTCCTCCTCAAGAGCTGCGCTCTAATCCGGCGTTACTGGGAGTTGTAAACGGCTTTCATTTTTTCAGTGTTGTACGAGAATGGCGTTCCAAGGGACGGCGTTCCTGGAACGCGTTCCTGTGAGGAGGAATGAAGGAACGCCGCCGTTCCATTTTGCATCGGCGGAACTGGAACGGGAACTCGTTACATTTTTACTGGAACGGAAGAAGGAACGGCGTTCCTTTTATTTTCGTCCCGTGGGGTAATTTTTATTTTATTTCTAAGAGGGAAATTGTAAAAAAAAAAGTATAAACACAATAGTCATTACGAGGAACAGGGTCTCGCTAACCTTTTTGTTACTTATCTTAGGGTTTATATTGTGGGGTTCTCGCTTGGTAAAAGTCGGGCGCAGGAGAGCTAGTGGACATTGATTCTTTTTGCTGTGCCCAAGACTGCGGTACGAAAAGCAACACTTTTTGTCGAAGGAAAATACACAGAAAGAGGGACGTCCCAAACTCAGCTACTTTCTTTGCTTCCAGGAGTCCTCATACATCCAGTAATCTAAGGCCGACTAGCAGCCACAACTGAACTTCCACAAAGAGACCTACGGTTACAACAAAAGAACAGGTTACCAGATATCGAATGCACCCTTGTAACCCGAACATCGGTCACTTAGAAGATACACAAAAATCAACCTTTATTCCCTCTCTCCTTGTCCCCCACCTTCAAACTGAGCAACAAATCCAACCTTCACGAAGAACGATTGGTAGTTTTCAAGACTCACCTTCCAAAAGTCCTACCCTCTTCTTCACTTGCTCGTCTTGCGGACAGCAAAATCGAGAAGCAACTGTAGCTAAGTTCAAACAAGGGACTTTGTTATGTTGAAACGTGTGAGGTTGTTGTAAAACGATCGTGCAGTGTGGGGTAACAGTACATTTTGCTCGTCTGAATCGACCACCACAAACATCAATATGGTTAAAAGCTGACATTTCTAAAGGTGAATATATCAACAAATGAAACCTTGTTTCCGCTTGTTTTCTTCCCTGGGGCCCTAATCTGGACGCTTGGCAAAACAGTCGGCGAGAAATCTGGCGGCCGGGATCGGCCGACGCCGCACTTGACCTTGGCGCCGGCCAATCACAGTCGCCCGATTTCTAACTGACTTTTTCACCAAGTGTCCAGATTAGGGCCCTTGGTGTCCTTCCATCACGACATTCAAATTCGTATCTCGTCATTTGATGGGATAGATAAAAAAAAACTTTGTTTAATTTAGTTAAATGTGATAATCATCAAAATACAAATGTAACGTATATTTAACGATACGTTCCATCTTGTTAACTGTAACGGGAACGAGTTCCGTTTTTCATAAATGGAACTTGTAACGGGAACGCGTTCCGAAAATCAGAAGGAACGAGGAACGAGCTTTCGTTCCTTTTATTGAAGAACGTGCACAACACTGATTTTTTTTAGAGCTCAAGATAACCGCTAGGGGCTGTTTCACGGCCTGTGGTTGGCCCCGAGATACTCGCCTATCCAAACCAAAGTATTGTCACGAATGACAATTGATAAGGCGATAATAACTGAAGAAACTAAACGTTTAATGGGGCGAACTTCTGCCCAAAAATAAAAAGGGAACTGAAGAAAGCAGAGCGTCGCGGGTGTCGATGTGCGAGAGCGACCAACTGACTGCGGCTTTCCACGCGGAGCTATTTTCGTACACGCGTAGGCTTCTGGAACATTCGGCGTAGAAGGTTCGGTGCGGAGAACATTCTCACCTCGAATCAGCAAGACGGTTCTCCAATTTACCAGAACATGACAGCGTCAACAAAAATGCGTAAACGCGCCCAGGAATCGAACCCTGGCCTTCTGCGTGGAAGACAAGCGCGATAACCGCTTCGGTCAGCTGCGCCTGCGGCAGCATGGCCAAACTCTCCCCAATCCACGGCTCTGGCCGTCTAGGGCAAATGAGTGGAGTAGGATGTATTCCCCGTAGTAATGTATTTGAACGCTTCTTCTATGGTTAGTACATATACACACGTATCCCCCAACGGCACGCCTCCCGTCGTCCGAGGCGCCCCCGCTTCGGGGTCGGCTGCTATGGGAACTGCAGGGTATTCTATGTAATGCACATATTTTGAAAAACTGCGTCCAGATGGGGTTTCACCGTACTTTAGGGAACACATAGTTTGAAAATGGGAATCTAGATGGAGGTTCAAACGACGGGAGGCGTACTGTAGGGGGTGAAGGGGGAATGCTCTCCTCCGTGAGAGTTCCAAAACTGAGCTGACCTTGAAGTTACTAGATTAGCTCAGCTGTGGAACTCCCGGCACAAGGAGTAGCCTTCCCCACCCCCTTCTGTCCGCCTTCCGTCGATTGAAGCGCCATTTAGATTTTCGTTTGAAAACTGCCTGTTCCATAGAGTGCGGGGAAGCCCCCTCGAGACGCTGCACTTAAAAATACGTTTTCTTTAGAATACACTGCAGATGCCATAGCAGCCGTCCCGAAAACGGTGGCGCGTCGAACGAAGGGGAGGTGGTCCGCGGGGCAGAGAAGAGGGGGGGGGGAGGGGGGGGGAGTACTGTTCGAGGAAGCAGAGTCTACGGGTGGTTCCGTAACTGAGCTAACCTAATTACAATAACTTTAGCCAACACTTTAAAATGAAGGATGTGGTCCTAACACCTCTTATCACGTATACGACACCCCAAAACTTCAGTTCGCCGTGCAGCGCACTGACGTCAAGCTGACAGCCCCAACTTTGACGAGAGGGTTGATGACAATGCGATATAAGATATTCATGGAATAAAACAGCGCCAAGATACAAAAAGGAAGAGACAAACCAGACAGGAGAGAGCGCTGTCTCGCAACTAAAGCTTGTTTACTCAAAGAGAAAGACAAATAAGAAAGAAAGAAAAAGAAAGGAAAAGAAAAAGAAAAAGAAAAGCAATTCCTGAAGTTGACAATGAGGGTCCAGGGCGTGCCGTAGTAAGCTACCATGGGTAAAAGGTGCGCGTGCGATTGCGTAAAATAATGTGTCTTTTCTTTGTCTTTTTTTTTGCCCTTTTTTCTTTCTCTTTGTCTTCGAGTAAAGAAGCTTTAGTTGCGAGTCAGCGCTCTGCCCTGTCTGGGTTGTTTCTTTCTTTTGTATCTTTGCGCTGTTTTATTCCATTGTGTACAACGATTATCAACTAGCCCAGGTAGCCCAACCTTATTATAAGACATTAAACACTTTAGGTACGCACCAGAGAGTACAGGAAAAAAAACACTGAGCTGTTGCAGTAGGGTTAAAAAACTCTGATTATTTTTTTTTGCACTCAGTTACACTTATTTAAACTATTTTGTTATGCGGTACCACTCGGCTACCAAGCCGTTTGTGAAAGTCGGTAGCGTCGGTTGAACGTGAGCGCGCTACGTCCAACAGAAGTTTAGGGGTGTCGTATATGTCACAAGGGGAGTAAAGAACGTTTCAGCACATCGCTGTCAAACATAACGCCCCCTCTTTTTGAGTGTGAACACCTCGGACAATGTGGGAATCTTGATAAAGGAACAGCATCTCTTTCGAACGCCCGACCTCCAGCACGAGTTCGTTGCCTCTTGCCGTGCTATGGAGTCGCGTGCACGATCGAGGTTCACGAGACACCAAAGCGTTATCGAAGCCACGAAGAAACGGGAATGTATTCGGCAAGAAACTCGGAAAGAGGTGGAGACGAGAGCGCCTGGGGACATCGGACCACCAAGCTCTGGTTAGGATCTCTATTGGGTGGGCGCAAAGCTGAATGCCTTTTGTCTCTAGTCAATCTTCGAACGGCTTTCAAAGCCTTACGCCTGCGTTCCGACGTTCGGTGTTTCTGTTTGAAAGCGTTCGAACAGTGAGTAGAGGCAAAGCGAACTAGCTGTGCATCTACTGCATCTACATCACTTCAGTTAGAGGTCGGGCACTCTGCCGTCAAATGCTGCCGTCGCCGCGCGCTCTCGCTCTCATCTCCTCCTTTCTCTCAATGTCTACCCGTTTACCGCCTTGAACTCGCGGAAATATGTCCTGTCGACAGCTCAGTGTGTAGAGCGGTTGATTATAGGGGAAGTGATTCCTGTCATGCGAGTATCCTTGGTTCAAATCCGGTTTCTGAGGACGGGAAATTTTGTTCTCTTATAAACCCAGCGCCGGGGGTGGCGACGGCTGGGAGCAAACACGTCATTTATGACGCCACAAATAGTTTTCTCGAAGGACGACCACGCAATTTACCGGGAGGTCCCCACTTACAGCTGTCGTTGGTAAAGAAGCTCCAGGCAAGAATTCTGTTCGGTTCAGTGTAAAGTGAGCTCTCGTTTAACTTGTCTCGAGTCACTTTATTTATTCGCTGAATGAGTGAAATCAAATTTTAATTGAAATATACTCAATCATCTCGAATAAAAAAAAATGTTGCAATAACCCGAACAGAACCGCATATTTTTTTATGCGGTAAATAGCAGTGGTGCAAAAAGCCAGCGAAACCATAGGATCGCGAGGCCTCGGGCTATGGCGATCGTCATACCGGCAGCGAGAGTGACCACTCCACGTCGCGTGCCCGCCGGTTGCAAGATTAACGGCTATTCACGGCGCTATGTTTGACAGCGATGTGCTGAACCTTGCCGCTGACAGGCAGACCTTGATAGCCGCTGATCTCGGAACCTGTCTACGCTTGATGGGATTGCTTCCTCTTGTCTCCGGCACGTTGCGCGTGCCTAGACCGAGGCCACACGCTCCATTGGCTCCGTTGGCTTCGCTTTTCCACGCATATACAGAGATGCGCAAAAGAGTAGATGCGGAACTGCCAAGCAAATAGCAGAGTAATATCCCATAACAAAAAAGAACACAAATTGTTCGCATTCATTCAAAAAATCAATGAAGAAAAAGTAAGTTGGAAGTGATATGATTCAGTAGGTTGTTTTAAATTAAAACTGAACGTGACAAAAAAACACTAATATTTGAAATCAATATTTAGACGTTTGAAATACTTTGTGTGCTTTTCTATATGTGTCCTTAGCTTTTCTATACGTGGCCATGAGGGGATTTCAAATTGTCCCACGATTCTTTGATGCTAGATGGTCCAGTTACGCGTCTGACTGTGGCTATTAAAACAGCCTTATGACAGTTCGTCGAAAAGGGTCCTAAATATAAAATTAATAATTGTGGAACAAACCCGGACCGCTGAAGGGTGTAGAGTCTCGGAGAATTGTAGTTCTGTCAAACATCAAAAGTTTGAAAAATATTATATTTTTATGGCAAACGGCAAGTATGGTTTAAAACTATTCACATTTCATTTGTATGTGTCACTTACATCATGCGTTTTTATTTTGAATATTAATTTTGTATAGATAAGCCACGAAGTACTAAAAACTGCGATAAATACATATGCAGCCATAAAAACGCAGACAAGAGAAAACGAGAAGAGTACCAACACAACAAAGTATATTTTCGGAATTCGTCGGGATTGTCCTCTTCATTCTTTTTTCTATGTTTCTGGATTTCTTTTTAATACGTCGTGCACCAGCTCACCTGATGTGTAACTCTTATTTCAATATGTAGTCAACTTCAAACTAGTTCGACTGCTCTGACAAACAAAAAACTGAAACAAGATACAGACGCGTTTTTGCAATGCAAACATCGATTGCATAAGTGCGCACAGCGCATCTGATGTTGAGGTACCGCATTGCTCTTCGGATCCACGCGCGCGAGCTCGATATGTTACGTAACCATAGCTGTCCGTCAAAATTTCACATTCTCCAAGTAATTTGTTTGCATTATAAAAACACTGTGTTCCAGGGTGACGGTGCCGGTTGTGTTCTGCATCGGCTGTTTCTACCTCGCCCCTCTTCTTACATCGGGTCCGAATGCCGAGGTCCTGTTCGATAAGTTTTACAACGAAGTTCAGACGCACTGGTGGCAGCTTCTGCTGCAAGTACGAAACTTCGTGAAAGCATCTGATCTGGTATGTACGATTTTGCGACTGTATTAGGATAAATGTGAATATTAAATGACAAGTGCAGAATAATGAAGAACACTTCCTCATTCAGCGCGAATAAACAACACATAGCTTGCAAGTGTCGCCATTGTTGGGTACTGATGGTTATTTTCACTTACTGGTTTCTTCGAACCACAACTTTCATGGTGTGAAACTAACCAAGCGAACCGAATGCGCTCGCGGCGCGTAAAATACTGTCATGACCGCGCAAATGACACTACATGCATGATATGTATTATGTTTCGCTTTAAATGAAGGTTTATACTTCAAACGCCAATAAACGTATGGCGCTAATGTAAAAATAGGCGAGAGCGCTGCTGGATCTTAGACAGTTCGCAGGGTTATGTTGTTTCTTTCTCAGAGCTCAAAGTGTCACATTTACTCTGATCATTTGTAGTTTTTCGGTTTCTCTTACGAGAGATTGTTATAAGGCCAACTCGTAGTCCACAAATCTACGCAGCTGGTATTGCTAAGTTGTTACAAACGTCAATACTTTCCTGAACGCTTGATAAGAGATACAAGTAGTTTTTTCCATGCCGTGTGCATTCCCTGAGCTGAAAGTGCTTCAAGGATAGCGCTACCGCCTTTTTTTGTTGGTCTGTTTTGAATCTTAATAGTATTATTTTTCTCGGTAGGCTAAATTAGAATTACATTGAGGACGACACTACAGGACCTCGAGAGAGAGACAGATGCGGTAATGTTCACTCGGGTGGAATTTGAGTGCAGAGTGTGTTAATATTATTGGCACCACAATAAAAGGCCATGCCTTTTTACCAAGGATTAAAAGGGAATTCCCAAGAATAATTACGCAAGTTACTCATTTCAATCCTGGTTGAAAGTTATTCTTAGGGAACAATCAGAGTCATATTGTAGAGTGTTCAAATTGTGATTTTAATTCTTCAGTGCTTTCGACTCACACCACTCACGCTTTTTACGGTTCAGAAACAAGATCTTAGTAAAGTACGGTCAGTCTATCCGCTTATGTTTCTTGATAATTTCTGAGTTGAGCCTGTGCATAAATAAATCAACGCTATGCTTTCTTTGTTTTCCAGGAATGCTTTTCCCACCTATGGTACCTCTCAACGGACTTCCAACTATTCTTAATTGGCCTCTGTATTCTCCTTATTTTTAGAAAGTAAGATCTCTTGCTTCACTTTACACTATCTAATTACATTCTAACAATTCCCGTAATAATCCGTTACAGTATTAGGAATTAAGTATTAATTGGCAATCTGCAAACGCTTGTTAGCACCGCTAAAATAATGTTTCAATTTAGCTTAGTGTTCGGTATCTGCCCATAAATACACGTTTCTTCCGAACTTTGGGAGGCAGTATAATCGCCACAAACTCAAAAGTTTTATTCCAAACAACTGATTGAGAGTTTATTGAAATAAGATTACTCGCCTGCTCTCGTCTGGTAAGAAGATAGTAAACGGTGAATATATAAAAGCGCGTTGTTAATGGTTTCAAAGTTCCATCAGGAACAGACTTCAGTCTACTCTAGTAGCTCATTATTCGTTCTAATAATAAATACACTATATCATACCTCGTTTAAAAGGTTTTGTTAACAACGTCAGCACTCCCTGGGCCTCCACATCCACCAGTCATCTGGATCACTCAATCAATTAATATTTCATCCTGAATACAAAAACTGAACCGCTTGAGTAAAGAGTGTTTTCCAGTTTTAATAGATATCGCGAACCATAACTGACACTGCTCAAGTTTTTTCTTTTTGTAGACGGTACAGTTGGTCAACACACAGCTGAGCCTTGGGTTGTATTACACAGTATTGAAGTGTAGAAAACAATATCACATTCAAATTATCACATAATGGTGAAATAAATTTTTTTTAAAAAGGGTGACTAACATGTTTTGTTATAAACATAGCATAGTTTGTTCTAAATTTGAGTAATACAAAATATATTTTATTGCATAGAGTAACATTTTCAAAATGTTAGAACTCTTAAAATCAGTGGTAATTATTTGCTCTTGTTTCTTACACGTAAACATAAAGATATATATTCATAAATATTTTTTTGCGGTCATAATTTTAAATTGCAAGTATTTTATGGCCGTTGAAAATTTATCTGTTACATTATAATTTCTCAACATTTTGTTTTGCAAAATTATATTTTGGAAAACTAGGCACCACCTTGTTACTCCAATTAAAAAGTTTGTAACCTAAATGCAAATATAAAATGCACAACATAAAGTAAACTTTGCTATCAATAGTGGAAATATGTGCGTCCATCCCATCAAACACTGTCGAAGACAGTTAAAACTGAAATTAAAGACAAGAAAAATTAATTTAATACTTCATTAATCTCAAAGGAGCAATAAAATAAATAATTCTAGATTGCAGTGTCATTACTCGTTTCGAAATACAGGTGTTTCTGCATAATACGAATGATTGCAACCACTTGCACACACCGAATGCCAAATTAAATTGAAGGACTTTAAATAAGGTCGTGATTTTCTTATTCGTTCGATACGCATGGTGTACCAAATAACTTGCACCAAACATAAAAAAACGTCGCGCTATGTGCGAGTGAAACTAACTGTATATTGTTAGTAAACGTCCGATGAAAGCAACGAATTTGTCTTAGGGCTCCTCGTTATTTTATTCCTTAGGATTAATTACCTAACTTTGCATTTATTCGATAAAAGCCAAGGCATGAATTGGAGATTTGAACAGCGCATTAAGGAACACTGAAATAAAGTGTTTGCTACATGGCACACTTTGCTTGCGTTTTCTAATTATCCCCAAAAGAAAGCTAGTGAAATATAAAAAAAAGACAACTTGACAACGAGTTCTCAGACGTGCTCTTGAGGAACGAAGTTCACCTTATCACTAGCGCGCTGTCCGAGACAAGGTTCCGCGGCAGCAGGTGATCGCGCTTATCTTCGGGGCCTTCACCGACACCAAGCCCTCGGACAGCACGCCAGTGATAAGATGCCTTTAGTTCCTTCAAAGCGCGCATGAGGGAGCTGCAAGCGCGACGCGCGGGCGCCTTTCCAGATGCTCTTTACACGTACATTTCACAAGCTTTATTTTGGACTAATGAGTAGAAGCGCGCAAGGCGCGTTATGTGCAAAACGCCTTATTTTGGTGTTTTCTAGTGCTCTTTGCATCTTTCCATTTCACGCCTCAGCCCCTAGAGAAATAAATTTGAAAAAATCGCTAATTAGTCTTAATTAACTAAATAACTAAGCAAACTTTTAAAGTTTTGTGCACTTTCATAAGATGCTTGCAAACAATATACATTTGGTTTCACTCCCACACAAGACTTCGTTTCTTTTGTTGTTGTTTTGTAATGTTTGGTACAAGTTATTTAGACCACCCCGTAGAGTGCTACAAATTATACTCCGGACATGATTATCACCCGCTTCAACGTCCCGAAGTTCATTTATAGTTTCAGATGTCCACAGTGCAAAACTATTTTAGGCATTGGTAATATATGACAGTCGCATTACTCTAAACAAAATGATTTTGGTCACTATGGTTGATGCTCGAATATCACCATTCTATAATATAGGCTCCAACATATAATATAGAAGGATGATGAGCTGGGCTAGTTGGTATAAAGACATGTGGAACATAACAGTGCACAAATAACGGAGACAAATGAAAGGAACACACAAGAGACAGAAGCGCTGACTCGCAACTGAAATATAATACGCAAAGAAAGAGAAGATAAAAGCGTCAGAAGGGTTCGTACTCCAAGCGCGCAACACAGACACAGTTTGAAAGGCAGATTACACACTGCATGGAGAGGCCCCTGGTTTGTACCATGACCAGGCGGATTTTTTCGGTCACGCACATGTCACCTAGCTGTGTTTGGAGATTTGTGTTTTTCTTTAGTCCCACTTGTTCCACTCCTCCTGGATTATTATTGTCATTCTTGTCTGCCTCGCTTCCACCTTTGCACTTACAGCATTATCGCCATAAAAGGTAGGGTTCACAATCTTAATTTCGAACTAGAAATTAATTATATTACATAAGGACCTATCTAAATATAAGGTTTCCTCATCCGAGAGCCCCACGGAAAGCTTGCTAATGCAGCGTTCTCCCAAACTTTTTATAATGTATGCTTCAACTATTTCGCAAGTGTCTTTTTCTTTTTATCTTCCAATAATTGCCGCGCCCTGAAATGATATCAGTTGTCGCTCCCTGCTTTCATCATCTTCTTTCTTTGTGTATTATATTTCAATTGCAAATTGTTGTGTGTATGTCTGTACACCCGGAAGTGTGTCTGCCTCAGTGGGCGTCTGGTGTCTTAGACGTAGATGAACAATTTAGCCAGTGCATTAAACCCACTAACCTGGGTTCTTTAACGTCCACCACTCAGTACTGACACACGAGCACACGCCGGTACGATGCTCATCCAGGTCAAAACGGGCAGGGGTGGGGATTGAATCCAGGATCTCTGCGTTTTGCTATTTCAGTTGCGAAACAGCTCTTGTGTGTCATGTGTATTTCTTTCCTTTGTCCTCGTCCTTCGTGCGTTGTTATGTTCCACGTACATTATTTCTATAAAATATTAGGGGGTCTGTTTTGATCATCAATTAGAATTGCATTTTCAAACATGACTATGCATTTTGTTTCAGCAAATGGTTTTGGATGAACGCCACCTTCCTTAGCTTGTCCCTCATCTGTTCCTGCATTTCTGCGTGGCAGATGTCCAGTGAAAACTACCTTCCAGTGATTCCTCCCGTGGTAGACAAAATTTCGTAAGTTTCAAGTAATACATAAGAAAAAAACCTCTTTACGTAAGGTTTGGTACAAGCGAATCTAAAACACTTACAAGGTGCGATTTAATGTAAAGGTTTTTAATTGGTATATTTAAATATTCTAAGTGCGGCGGTTAGAAACAAAAATTGTGATATAGCTGTGGGCCAATACACTTTGACCGATTTTTTTTCATGTTATTATAAAAATATGCAGTTCAATATATATTTTAGACACGCGCTTCACTAAGACAAATGTAGTTGCGCATCATCGCACTCATGTCGAAACATTGTTAAAAATAATCGGTCTACTGTCGAATACAACCTAACCTTCCTCGAAAAAAACGCCATCCCGTATCAGCCACGGCTTTGAATCGCTCCAAGGACCAACCAGGAAAGGCAATAGTCATGACGAGTTATGTAACTTTTGCATGACGCGAACCTCGGTAGTGAACTATTTTTGAATTGCGGAGGAACAGTGGCTTACGGTAATGAGAGCGTTAGAAAGGATTGTGCTGCATTTTTTGTTCTAGCAATATTCCATTTCACCTTTCGAGGAAGCGTGACGGACGCTGCAGCCACCAGGCGATGCGGAGTAAATATTTAAATGAGCATATAGAAGGCATATGCCTTCTATATGCTTTAGATGCCAAGTAGCACACCAGAGAAACACCTGACATCGCACAAGCTGGAAATCCTAAGGATTTAACTTGGGCCTAATACAGTTTTGCTCCAAGGATTATCAAGTTCCAGTGCGCATTTTTGCGTTTTTCAGGTTTTCTTAATTTTTTTTTTTTGCTTGCCACATAATTTTTGATGTGCGAGACTTTGCTCAAAGGCAAAGTTTCGCACATCAAAAACATGGTTTGGACATAGACATGGATATGGTTTGTATGGATCAAAGAACCATCAGTGGAGCTTAAATCTGACACTCGTTTGGTGAATTAGGTCCAAAGTACCCAGACTCTAGCAAAACAAGGTCAAGTTTGGCTCCACCTATATTTCTTCGGGCGTTTCTTCAAACACCACACCACCTTGTTGCGCCGGGGTTCGATTTTCGCTGAGCTTCTCGGTGACGCATCTTTTTTACCATGTTAAAAGTTACCCGATACTGTGGTAAAAGATTGTAAACTTGCTAGAAGAAAAAGACGAGGCGTCTTTTCATGTGTCTTTTTTTCTACGAAGTTTCTAATGTTTTACCACAGTCTCAGGTGTTTTCTAACACGATCAGCATTCACCGTCTCGCGAGCACACTCACTGTAATGCACCTTGCTTGTTGCGATTAATTGTACATTGTTGTAAATATTTTTTTCTATATAAACCTTCTATATGCTTTGGATGCCTATGCATTGCCTGCTGTGGGCTATGCATCATTTATGTTGCCTTGACTTTTTTGTAACGCTTTAGAGTCACAATTGACAGTTACACTTTTGGCATAACATCTAGCCCATAAACATGTTTTGTGTTAAAATAAAAAATAGGTGTACAAATAAAGCGCAATCAAACACAGGCTTTGAATACATGGTTTTGCGCAAAAAAAAGAGGACACAAGAGAGAGAGACAAACACGAGTGCAACTTACAACTGTATTGGGGAAACCTAGGTTTCCTTAATACAGTTGCAAGTTGCGCTCGTGTTTGTTCTCTCTCTGGCGTCCGTCTTTTTTGCGCAAAACCATGTATCCAAACGTTCACCAACTCGCCAAACAACAAACTATTTTATAAAACACAGGCTGTCTAGAGCGTTCCTCCAATACAAATGTTTCCTCAATCGAGGCCACAATGACCACTCCAACGATCATTGCAGTGCTCCTTCTCGATGATGTCGGTACAGCAGCTGAACGGGGAAGTAGCGTGAGCTCGTCAATTTCTAAATTATATACTACGCAAAACCTTTAAGGGGCGACGCAACAATATTAATGCGTTCAGTAAATATCGCTTAGAATTATTTCTTGACTGTTATAAGCGACGAAACAAGCATGTTCTTCTTCACGTTCCAGAAAAAATATCGAGAAAAACGCGTAGCCTTCATTCCCTAACTTGCAGGAAGAATAAGAGGTCACGTGATCTGAAGCCGACTACATAAAGGGGGAGGGGGGGTGAAAGTCGGGCACTCGGATCCACGAAGTTAATCGGAGATGAATCATCTTTATTATCATTAGGTTTTAGTTTTAATGTTATGTTTATATGTATACAAGTATAATGAACAATTGATCGGTTTGAATAAAGGTTCTTTCTAATAAAGTACTGTACAGAATATAATATAGAAACATGGTAAGAGCTCACATGTGCTATTATTTTTTTATATAAATCCTGGTTGCTTAGGTATTTTGCTGCATGCGCAGCACCTTTCTGCACATCTCAGACATGTCCGGTTTTTGGATATAGTCTATGAATTGGGAGAATGTTTTCCCAGGATTACGTATTACGTACATTTTGAAATGCTCAGTTTCTCACCCTTTCTTCCTCTTTTTTTGCGCTCGTTAAAACGCAAACATAAAGAAGAGCATAAAGGCAACATTTTAGGACTCCATATATGTCACTGCAGTGCACTAAATTCTAATGATTCCAGGACGGTTTGCGAGGTCTGGAGCCAGATGACATGTACCTACCAATTCTTTGTTTCCTAGAAACTATTTCCGGAGCAGAGTAATTTGGGAAGTGCTGAAATTCAATATCTGACATTGGGGGGAAAATGAGAAGCCGTTTACAACTCCCTGTAACGCCGAATTAGAGCGCAGCTCTTGAGGAGGAGAGGGAAGGGTACTGGGGGTCACGTGACATCAGGGAGGGGGGCACAGGCCTTGGGGGGGAGTCACGTGAACTCTGGGGGTCACGTGACCTTAGGGGTACGTGACCTCGGGAGGATGGGGGGGCCATCGTGACCTCGGGGATCACGTGAGGATGACGTCATCAGTGACGTCACGTGAGTTCGATGACGATGGGGATGCCGATGACGTCATCGGCATCGGCATCATCACTGATGACGTCAGCGGCATCCGCATCGTCATCGTCACTGATGTCATCGTGACGTCACGCCTCTCATAATGCAACGCGCGATTGCGCCGACAGCGACGGCGACGCCGCTCAAGCCGGGAACGGGCGCCTAAGAGCTGCGCTCTAAGATATGGCTTTAACCCGATTTTCAAGAAACGTGACCGTGGGTGCAAATATTGGGAAATATCTGGTTTTCCCGAAAACAAATGACCTTAATTACATTTCGCCAGTGTTTATCATAACCACGGGCTGAGGTTGGCCAAAGCACAGGGCACGCGCTGAGTTCCACACATTGTTGGGGTTCGGCTACTCCCGTCATAGCAGCTATTGGGTATTGATGCCACTACCCGAATGTATGCCAAGATATTGATCATCCCAAGCTCTATCGAATGCTCATGCAGTGCTCGTGTCAATGTCTTGAGCTGCATTGATATATTGTTACCGCGGGGATTGCGGAGATTGATTACCGAATTCTACAGAACGGGTTGTTGACAACTTCATGAATGTAAATCACACAACTTCATCATTAAGTTGTGTGAAGGAAAGACTGAAACAAAAGTTCCCTTTTATTCTTAAAAGTACGTGGCGACGAAGAAGCTTCTTGGTCCGGGGCGTTTCCTGTGTGTATGCTTGGGTTGCACCAGTGCCAGTAAGCGTGTAGATAATAATAAACAATCCTACCCAAAATCGTCGTACTGATTCCTTTAAACCTAGGTTAAAATGGTTTAATGACGTACAGAGGAAAGTTAAATTAATACACGATGCAAATTTAGTGGAATTGAGGACTTTCAGATACATTTAAAATTTAATATCTCCCGGCTTTTTCCGTTGAATAAATACGTTATCCGTACTCCATGTCATAGGTTTGAACGTTGACATCATTCAGAACTGACGTAAAAATCCTCCGAATAATTACGCAACATTGACTTGTCGATTTCAATAGGTATTCCTTTTTCAGATATTGTTTGAATAAAAAGATTTTCATCTATTTTCAGAATTCTGGCCGACACTTTCAACTACGTGTATATGACGCCCTGGAATCATGGAGCATGCTTTTTTATTGGTTGCGCAACATCTCAGTTCATTAAGAAATATAAGGACGTCAAGTTATCTAAGGTAAGGCAGTTTTACAAATCTTATAAACTCAATATTTTTTGCATGTTAGTTCTTTATGGAAGCACGAATGGTGCGTCTCTTCTAGACAACCTGCTTTTATATTTGCGTATGAGATATTCCAATCTATGAAGAATGCAGTAATGTTTGGAGGTGGGCTAGTCGGTGGTGCATTGTAAACATATAAATAAAACAGCGTGAACGAACACAAGGACAGTAGAAGACGGGACACAGACACAGCGCTGACTCACGACTTACTCTCTTTTTTATCTTCTTAAAACAAATCAACATAAGAAGACAAAGAAATAAAAGAAGAAGAATCCAGCATGTAGGACATCTTCACTGTCATGTGCCATCCGAAGAATTTTTAACAGAAAGTATACCATTACAAAAAACAAATGAAAAAAGAAAAGTAAATAGTAGAGAAATATATAACTATACATCGTTCCACCTCAGGTCTGAGCAAAGCCAAAACTACAGCGCGAGCCCTAATGTTCTGTGCGTACCTGTCTCGCACGCGCGGCCTCTTGGTGTGTGGGCACCCTTTTCTGGCTGCATGTAGGCACGCGCCTTTAGCTATAGGATCGCTCCCATGGAAGCAGAAAGAAATTATTAAACAAACGTGCCCAAACTCCGAAGAAACTCGAACTCTTCACTGGATAACGTCACTGACTCTGAACTTATGCATTGATCGGGACCGTGTTTTCGAATGTAAAACACTTCATGAATTTCCTTGCCATTTTTTGTGAATGTTTAGCCAAAATTTCAATGTCACCTAACCGAGGAGAACAGCCACACCTATCGCAGTGAACGGCTAGGTGACCCGAAGGTGAAGACCTCAAAGACAGGGAATGCTCCCGAGCTCTAACATTAATACATCTGCCCGTTTGCCCAATATACACTTTACCACATGAAAAGGGTATTTTATAAACGACCCCCACAGCACAAGCTACATATTTGATGCGATGGTTTATCCCACACCCTACACGTTGAAGTCCTGCTCTCTCAATGGAATCACACAAACGAGATAACTTGGAAGGTGCTGAAAACACTATAGGAACTTCGTAAACCACAGACCTCCAGAGCAGCTTGTGACAACGCAGGTTTGTTTACTAATTGCGGCGAAACATCTGCAATTAGATGCGCATATATTTATGATCGCGCATTTAGGATTGGAAGGTGACAAATATAGTCAGCGTAAGGAGACTATGCGTGTTCTTGAAAGCATCTTCCTATGTACTTATAATAGATCAAACATAGTTTTTCTTGACTACGTGTGGGAACTCGTAGAGGAGATTGGCAACGAACGTCCAACTTGCATTTTATCTAATGCTAGGGTCAATGACACGTCAACATCAGGCGATTTGTTTGCTCTAAATATCACACCTACGTGGGTTTTGCGTTCTTAATAGTTTTTGGGATATAAACATTTAGTATGTCGGTTTTCTAATGCATTTTAAGAAACTCTATTCCGTGTTCGATCCATGTCGGCAGTCTTTCGAGTGATTTATTGATCGTCTTTAGATGAACAGTCCAATTGACTTAATTTATTTTACCACATAGGTTGGGACTTCCCGTATAAGAAACTATCACGGGCAGCTTAAGATTACCGAGCTTTTAAATAGCGTACGGAAAATCTTTCAATACGCTAAGAAATAGCGTCTTCTCCAGGTGCCTATCCAAAGGGCGGTTTGGGGTCGACGCATGCGTAGTAATGACGATGCTATTTATATTCTTGCATAGGTAAAAATTTTGCAAACGCTGTTCTAACTCATGCCAGTGCCTCGAGTCAGCCATATTTAACGCCGAAAAATAGCCGTTTCCATAAAAGTCCCCGAGTCCAACGTTATCGATGGCGAATCTTGTGTTTTAGACCATTGGACAATTGCGTTAAAATGTATCAAATTATATGCTTTTAGTGAATATAGGGTAGCGATTATTGCTTATAAAATATTAGGGTTCTTATTATTTGTGATTTGATTTAGATATTAAACCTATTTGAAATTTCTGTATAGTGTGTTTTTGCATTTGTAATTTTTTCTTTGAGACTTTTATCTCTATGATGAACGCTGCATGCCAAGAGGGGGCTAAGGCCTTGTCAGGCACTTGCGCCTTTTGCTTTACGCCCCTTCTGCAAAACTAGTATCCGAAGACAAAAAAACAAACAAATAGAGGTGTTTTTTCTTAGTGCTTAGCGACTCCCAAATTTGCAAAGCGCATCTGTTCAAACAAATAAAGATCTTCTTACACTGGTCAACAAATTGGCGCCTAGTGTTAGACTTCAGCCAAACATTCCGAGATACTTGTCCTACACCGTTGAACTTTATTTGGCTAATTCTACGGAAGGCAAATGACAAACTTAATTTGACGCGTCTGTCCCCTATATCACATCTTGTGTACGTCGTAAGCAAATGTTCATATAAATATAGTTTATTTCCTAAGGTCAATACTGTGAAATGCTGCTTATGAATAATTTAGGGGTGTTGAAAAATTTCCAACTCTGTCTAGGTCGATCTGTCGAAGTATTTCTCAAGTAATACATTCTTTTAATTTAAACAGGGAGCGAGAAAAATTCTTGCTTTTATAAATTACCTGTGTCACTGTCCGAGACTTGATTATTCTATGAAATTTACTAAAAGTTGGGAGTCCATGAAAACAAAACAGCCAGTAGTGAACTCAGGAGTTCATCCGTTCTTCCCGATTCAACATATCGCTTATCTAGCTGTCAACCTGCGTCTTTTAATTCATGTAGTAGTCTCTTTATCGGTTTATTTTTCTGGAAACTGGTGCCATCCGTAACGGCTGTAGACAATGGTAGTCTTCCCTCTACATAGTGTTCAGTTGATTTGCCGCCGACCATAATCAGATACATATAGGGGTTCTTAAAAATGCCCGCAATTTATGCTAAAAACCACTCCGTAGTCCTCAGAGTGGCTCAGTATAACTGGTTTATTGGTTGTGTGCTACAAAGGAAACATTCGTTTCACAAGATTAACCAGAAGCTACATAACACAGCTACATAGCCGCGTGCACGTTGAAAGGGAAACCAACCAAATTGAAGCAACCTAATGGCGGCGAGCGCTTCAGCCCCTCTATCCGCCGGTCAGGCAACTACTGAGAAGAAAATGACTATAGGCAATACTAAAACTCTCTAGTGATGTAGCGCAGTTCCCAAACAAGAAATTTCCCTCGTTTTCTTTAAATTATTATTTCTGATATTGTTTTTCGCTTTTGGCTTTCCTTATCTCATCCGAGAAAATAGGTCACACGCTACTCCTGTTTAAATCGAAATGAGTTTTACGATACGATACCTTCATTTTCACGCACAATCTGCAAAGAAAGCTCCTGAAAGCCAGTGCTTCGCTTTGTCATAGGTCAGAGCGCAGCCAATGCTACGAGATGAAGGGGCCAATTGTTCACGGACAAAAACGCAACGTCAGGAAGTTAGACGCCTTTCTGTGCCTGTGTTAACACCAGCTACTACGAAAGGAGCTCGGTGGAGATTCCGTGACCTTGAGGCTTTAGCCTTCGCGTCTTTGTTTGAACTACGTCTTCCCGCCTTTCGTTGTACGTTGACTTATAGTTAAAGCAAACATAAAAATGGCAGTCGGCATTCAGCTGAGATATTATACTTCTACCATAATTCGTACTGCCCCTGAATAAAAAGGTAGCGACATCTTCTCCCTCCTCCTCTGACGCGCACGCCTTTTCTCTTCATGGCTTGCTCTTTTACACCCGCGCGTTGACTGTAGCGCCGCCTGGTTTGGCCCAAGATAGCAGACGGCCTTCCTATACCCGAGTCAGAGCGCGGCCAAAGGCTGAAAGACACGCAAATGCTTACACACAGGCTAAAAGCGCACTGTCACGGTCTACCAGCATCGAAGGACGTGCTCAAAGAAAGACGATGAAAGCCGTGACGTTGCACAGTCGGCGTTATTTGATCGGCGACATGAGCTCATAGCATGCACTGCACTCCAACAGCATAGGCATTCCCTCTCCCTCCTCCTCTGACGTGCACACCTTTTATCTTTATGTGTTGCTTTTTTGCACCCTAGCGTCGATGGTAGCGCCTCCTGGTTTGGCCCAAGATAGCAGGCGGCAATTTTCAAAGGATGTCGCTACTTTTCCGTATAAAGGGGCTTTAATAATTCGGGGTGGATTGAAAGGCTGAAAGATGCACATGCATACAGACAAGAAGGCGAGACCACTGCGAACTCTTTATGTTCATTGGATGAGCCCGCGATGAAACACGAAAATAAAGACTAAGAAAGCGAAGATGTTCATTCATTATGTTACGCTGCTTCATTGGCCTTATGAGTTCGTATCGCTGCAGGAGATAGGAGGTAAGTATGCGGATATAAACTCAGGGAGAGGAGGAGAGGTTAAAGCACCGAGCTCTGACTGGAACGATTAGTGTCTAGACGTAAAGCTAGCTTTCTTTGTCTCATCAGGGCGACACTTTTAAAGAAACGTTCCCTGCTCTACAAACTGCTGCGCACTGTGTGCTTTATGGTGAACCTCCTTAGAAATGCTTCCATTGTCAATAGACCTTTTCTACATAAAGAAGGCACCAAGCTGCGAAAACTGAAACTACGGTTGGCTTTCGAAACGGGAGTGGCGTAACCTTTTCCATCTCCTCCGCGACTCATCTGAGACGCGGAGGAGGAAGGACAGGCAGCGGAACTCCCCTTCCGGACTCCAACCGTAGTTACATCTTTCGCCAATGCATGTGAAGGGCCGCGCGCATGAGCGGAACTCTTCTTGAAAAACGCTTCATGGCATACAGCTGTTTCGGTTATCTGATAAAATTCTACAATCCAATTTTTCGGTGAAGGTGATACAAGTGCTGCTTTGGTGCATCTCTCTCACTTGCGGAGCGGCCTGCATTCTTCCCGGCATCACTGGAACCCCGGAACCATCAAGACTGGCACCGCAGAGAACATCGCATTCGCTTTCTTTGATCGTCTCATGTGGGCCGCATTCTTGGCGTGGCTAACGTTTTCCTGCGCAACTGGTGGAGGAGGTAAAAGGCCCTTTTTCATCCTTCAAACGTTGAAGAAGTTCTATATTAGATCAATATATATAGACCGGATCGGTCCAACCCATAAAACTTCAGGATAAAACAATGATCGTCGAATACAGTGGCAGATTACATGGTGGCAGATTACAGGTGGCAGTGCTGACAAGAACCAAGTGCATAAGAAACTTGCCTGGATGTTGATAGAATGTTTGTTGCCAATCTACGTCGCCACTCCATAAACTTTGCGCCGCATAAATTGCGGTGGCCATGAATATATCGTATTAAGTGGGGAGGCAGATTGCCTAAGCATTTGCACGAAAACATACAGAAACTGTGCTTTTAAGATAAGCTACTCAAGAATATGAAAAACCATTGGTGGTTTATCTGTTATGAAATGTGTTATATTGTCTGAAGTTATCTTGGTGTTCATTTATGTATTATTATTTATGGGGTATTTCATTGCATGTCAGGCAACGTATCAAAGCTTTATTGGTAGGTATATGAGCAAGTCAGCATATAAAAACGATATATATCTTGCAAATAAATAAAAATAAAAGTACATCTCATTGGGTCAACAGAAATAAAGCCGAATAATTTTTGCATTAACTTAAGATATTCAAGAATTTTGCTCATTCACCTTTTTTCTTTTACTGTGCGCGACAATCTTTACGAATGTTTCTCAGGTTACCTTAAAGGACCCCGCAGATATTGAAAACGAACATTGCACATGTTACAATTGTTCTTTCTCACATTATATTAGTAATAAAAACATAGACTGAGAGTAGACGGGTGTTGAGCTGGGCTAGTTGATAGGCATTGGACATGATTAATATCAATGAAAAAAGGTACGAAACTGTTGAATACAGGAAACGAAACAGACGCCTAGCGTCTGTCCTGTCTTCCTGTATTATTCTACAGTTTTGTACCTTTTTGTTAATTTTAACCATGTTTTCTCGATTAAGTCTTCTGTTATAATCTCGACATCGCATTTCCAGGTTTTCTCTGCCGTTTCCTCTCCTGGGGCGCCTTCGTTCCGTTGAGTAGACTTTCCTACGGCATCTACATCCTCCACATGCCGTACTTTGTGACTTCCTACTACGTGGCCAGAGAGCGTGTCTTCTACTCATTTTTTACTGTGGTATGTAAACAAATATATCCGCTCTTGCGATGAATTCTCCCAGTTGATGCCACCATGGGTTCTGACGTACATGCACCAATTAAGTTCTTGCATTTTAACTGGGAAGCTGCGTCTATGGTTCCCGGAACGTGTCTCCGACTGGCGCAATTTACCGCGCCCTAAAAGTGGTCCCTTCATTTCCGCCTGATCACGTCATAGACGTTTTATGTTGTCGCCGGCCGCGATCCTGGCGGCGGGTGTGGCAGACGCCTGTTCTGCAGCAGGTTGGTCTCTAGGTTGACAGTCCACCGAAAGCTCGGCGGCCAGCAGACCGGAGGCTGCGACGGCAGTGACTTGCGTTTACTGCGGCTTTTCTCCAGCATGTTTACGATCAACAGTCAGGATTGGGACATACGACAGCATGACACTCCAGTTCCGTATGCGTTATTTAGTACCCTTCGGGGCCACTTTTGATCTGTGGGCGGATACAACGATCAACACACCAATCGGAGACACTTTCTTGGCATCATAGCTATGTCTTTAGGAATATATTAAAAATGTTATTGCTCCTAAAAGCAGAAGACGAAGAACGCGGGGAGGGGGAGATATATTGTTGGTGGCAATGCTTGGATTTCTCAATAGCTAATAAAACAATAATAAAACAATGTAGGACAATGCGGTTTAAACCTCACAATTCAAGTAACCTAAAGTTTCTTCTCGTATTACGTGACGGGAGCAAAACAAAATTAGTCAGTGAGCAGGCGAGATGGTGAAAGTTTACCATGATGCTTTTTAACCCGAGACTGGGGTCTAAGGCGGATATTCGTTTACAGTTCACTGCAAAAACATTTTCGTCCTTCTGCCCCTAAGGTTGAAAGGCATCAACATAAGCATAACTTGTGTTACTTCTGTAGTTTTTAAAATAAAACAGCGCCACTTAGATGTCGGCACCTGTCCTACAGGAGCGTAAAAAGAAACTAAATTGAGCAAGTTAATAAATAATATTGAAATGAAGTTTATAAAAAAACAATATTAAGTGGTTCCTGTTGTTACTTACGTTTCATCGCGTAAATAACTACTCTATGCGAATAATTAAAACATACCAGACTGCGCAATATTTAATGCGACCTATGTATGCAAGCACAACTTCCACCATATGTTTTGTACGGAATGATTTGCTCGGATGCGGAATGACGTTTCTCGAAGTTTTTTCCAAACAAAGCAGGAACAAAGCAGGAATTTTGAAGAAAAACATGAAACGAATCATACGTGAAGGTTTCAGAACAGCAGCCAACATTTCGCTTGGAGACTTAACAAGAAACTAATGTCTATTTTCTAAACATCCCGGCATTCTCATGGCCTCAAAGGTTCCTTTTTCTGCTCTCATGTATGAGTCAAATATATAGGTTAAAACGAGGAAGACACGTACCAGAAGAACCCAGGGAGAGCTCAATAAAACATTTATGTTTTGTTAGTTCCTCCTAGCTCGCGATTTGTAATGCAAGGGTGGGTCCAATTTGAAGGCAAGCCCACAGGTTTTGAAAGATATATAAAAAAAACATGCACTTTTCAACATCCTAAGTGTACGTTGCGGCTCTGTCCAATTTTCGTGGTACACTAAACGGATAGTTGAACATCATTCTGTGCGCCTCATAATTATAGCCGAAATAGTTTATAAGAGATTGGTTTGAAGAAGCTCAGTTTGTTATTGAAAACGTTTCAGATAATCTAGGGTTCACCAGATGGTTTTTTCTGAATGCATGACCGTGAAATTACATTTTATTATGGCATCGTTACGTTCATTGTTTTGATCCTCTCGTTTCTTCTTATTTCAGGTATCCAAGACGTTCTCTATTTTCGTATGGAGCGCTTTCCTAAGTTATATAGTCTTCGTCATCTGCGAATGTCCCACCGGTAGAATCGAAAAGATGTTCTTCATGCCCGAACGACTGAGGATGACTAAACAACAAAAGAAGCTTGAAGATACTGACAGGGTACACCTGGGAATTGGAAAAAAGTGCCCAGAGCTAGTAATATCCCACGCCAACCCTCCAAAATTTAATGGCAATGTTAATGAGTACTACTCATTTATAGCCTGAAGACGCACCTTTTTATTTATCAATTCTTGAAGCGCACGTCTTAATATGTTCATGGAAGAATATAGATGCTGCATTCCGTGAACGTTTCTAAAACCATTCTTTCAATTTCAGAAGTCAGTGGACATGAAGGGCATTATTTGTGTTGACCTGTGTTTCATAAAACTCATTTATGACTTCAGTATATTATCGAGTATATTAGCGAATTTTACATCAAAGATTATGTTGGGTGTAAAACCTACTAAATAATACCTTTGCGCATCACATTTTAATCCTACACCAATGGCCCGTGACATGAGGATGTTGAATCATCAGAAATCTTTCATCCCGTCCAACACAGTAGGTATCTGCGTGTTTCACAGGCTCAAAAAGCATGTTTGAAAAAAAGGATGCGCAGCCTGTTACTATGTGGAATTGCTCTATAAAGATTTGATATTTAGATAGGCCAATAAATTCAGCACATTTTAGATTCCTAATTAAACATATGCGCAAGACTTCCTGTCTATGTTTTCTTCACATTAAAATTGTGGCCATTTAATCAATTTCAAAGTATTCTATCATGTAAGAATTTGCAAAACAGTCGATGTTGTTCGCGTAAATATATTGTACATTATTTTGTTAAACTGAATTTATGTTAAGAAAGGAATGCATTGCGTTAAAGGGCCCACTAATTATATTTGAGCTTCTGGCTTCTTATGTTAAAACTTCTTAAATCACCTCACCTCATTAGTGTTTGGAGCTACTGAGGGAGCAAATAGTAGCCACATGAAGCGGTATACAGCGAAACCGCATAAAGATATTGTTAGGATAGCAAAGTGGGGCTTCGCTGATCGCGTTCGTCAAGCCCGCTCTTTACGAATTGGGTGCAAACGCCGACAGAACTGGCTGCTGAATGTACACAAGTGCTGCGTCCTTGTAATCACTATATTAAACTGACCTGACATCATCTTACATGTTGGTTGAGTTGTGTTCGCTCTCCTCCATTTCCACATCTTTCATAGCGCAACCTGTAGCTACATATCGAGCTAACAACGCAATAAGTGATACCCGACGAAAGGAAAAACACTTCTCGGCCTCCCAACGTCCCGGCGTCCGTTGTAAAACATCGCCAACTAGACCCACAAAAACTTGGATGGAGCGCGTTAATAATAGATTTAAAAATACGAAAGAGTTAGACAAAGAGGACGGACAGGACAAACATCTTTTGACTTTCAACACATTGAGGTCTTTATTGCCAGGCCGACATGCAACAAGCTGCCGAAGATTTGGGGAAAGGGTTAAGGCCCGTTCACACACTTGCGACCTCTTAAACCTGAATTCCTTAAAACTTCTTACAACCAGAGGACACACTGGCGCCATCTATTGGGTAGCAGTATAAACTCGGCGGTCCGGCACATTTTTTTATTTCTCTGCGCATTATCCTTTCTTTTTTGACTCGAAAAACTTTTGTCAATGTTATAAACGAGCCTTTCTATGAGTATTACGCACATTTCACCTCGGAAATCCCGCAAAACCTTCGCTCTCGTGAAATGCAGTTCCAGGGTCACCGCATAGATGGCGCCACAATGCCAGTGTGTTCCCTCGTCCTAAAAAAATTCAAGAAGTTTTAACAGATCTCGTCTCTCTCGGTCGCACTCGATCGCAAGAGTGTGAACGGGCCTTTGGTGGGAAAGATTCGACCAGCGAGAGAGAGAGAGAAGGGGAGGGTGAAAGAAAGGGAAAGAGCAAAGAAAAGCGCAAAGGGGTGGGAAAGGAAGTAAGGGAGGTTGGGGGCGCTTGGCGTGGACAGGTATCTCGTCCCGAAAACTCTCCGAGTCAACGCCCGCCAGTCCGGGCCGTCAAGGTCGCCAACTCCGGCCCCAGGTAGGTCATCTCTCTCTCTCCGAGAGCAGGAGTGACGGCGACTAAATGTTGCGCGGCGCTCTTTTTATTGCAAAGGCCTCCAATATTTCCCGCCCGTACCGCTTCTTGTGCAAAACCAGGACGCGGGTGGTGGGGAAGGCGGTGGAACACTGGGCGCATGCCTTGAGGTGCTCCAGCATCGGGTGTTGCGAGTCCGCCTCATCTTTGGTGATCTCCCGCTGGTGCTCTCGTAGTCGGTCATTGACGCAGCGCCCTGTCTGCCCGATGTATTCGGCCCCACAGGAAAGGGGCACCGAATTTACCCGGCCGGTGGCGCAAGGGATAGAAGGCGCAACATGCTTCTTGGAGCACTTGGTCTTCGGGGGCGGGGCGTTGTTGGTGAGGCGGCACATCGTGCCCAGCCTGAACGGGCATGTGAATCCGACTTCGGTGTCGTACCGTTGGGCGGCTGCTTTTAGACGGTGCGCGGTGTTGTGGTTGAACGGGATGGCAACGAATTTCGGTCAAGCAGGTTTCTGGGGAGCTGGACTTTCTGTTATTAGTATTTTCAGTGTGGCCGACAGCAGGTTGGGGGTATCCGGCCTTTATCAGTCGGCCGATCTGGTCCCCCAGGCTAGAGGCCGAGAGGTGATGGCAGGCCTTGGAACAGGAGGACGAGATCAGACTTTATACGATCCCCGCCTTGACTGTCTTGGAGTGGTTGCTGACAAATGGAAGCACACGCTTCTGAGAACGTTGTTGGAAGCTCCAGCAGATGCCCTCCGCCGAGAATATCAGGCGCAAGTCCAGGAACTGCAGACCCTCTGCCGAGGCGTCTTCTCTAGTAAAAGTTAGGCCCCGTGCATTGTCCTTAAAGACCTGCTGGATGGTAGCTGCGGAAACACCGAGGTCGTGAAGCACAAGCTAGTCATCGACATACCTGTATACTTGTGTTCCCGGGGCCACGCAGTCAAGCTGTGTTCTAATGGCTTGGTCGACAAATGAGAGATAGTCTCGCTCAGCGCCGAAGCCAGGCAGGAACCGATGCAGAAGCCGGATTTTGGGGTATATATTCTTCCGTCGTGTTCTATGAGGGTGGACCGGAGTTAGACGGCGATGAGCTGCAGGAATACGTTGAGAGAGAGAGTCGAGAGGCCGTGTTTTGTGATCGCTTCTTCTACCGAATCCAGGAGAATTTTGATGTCAAGACTGTAATACGTGTCTGTGATGTCGAGGGAGAACATCGATGTCTTTTCCCTGAAGAGTGGAGAAGTTCTATAGCTGGGAGGATCTCCTGTGAGTTGACGACACGGAAAGGTTGATCTATAGGGATGTTCGTCAGATGTTTCTGTAGGAAGAGGGCGACCGGCTTTTGCCAGCACCCTCTCTCTGTGATAATGCTCCTGAAGGGGGTCTTCCTCCAGCAGGTCTTTAAAGGGACTGAGCAACAATTTTCAGACTTTGGCCAATTAACTGCGGAAATTAATCTGCGTCACCTATGGAACGAAAAACAGAAAACCGCATTTTCTTCCGAGCGCTAGTTCTTATTTAAAAAAAAGAAACAAATCGAAGGTCGCAGTGCCTCTCAACTCCCCACGCGACTTTCGAGTGACGTACTCTGGAGGTTCACGTGGTTTCCCCTTGGGCACTCTCTTTAGAAACCCCAGCCGCTTCCTCCGCGATTGACGACTTTGAAAGGATTAGCCTCGTCGAAGGTCGCGGTGAGCGATGGACACAAAGGACGGTTCGTCACGGGGCTGACGGCGAGTGCTGCAGCGGAGGGGGACAGGGTTTGTTGACTTCCGCGTACCTCCAGAGACGCCGTCATTTTAGTTCCCGTAGCCGCCACGGGCCGCTGCAGATCGGCAAATAATTCGTTTTTTGCCTTGCAATTACGCAGCAGAATAGCAGTTTTTCGGGGAAAGGTGACGCGTTTTTGGTCACTTGGGCTTGCATGAACAATATAAAAAATGCAGTATGGCAATTCTTTCAACGTTAAAACCGTTGCACAGCCCCTTTAAGGACCATGCAGGTCTTTAAGGACAATGCACGGGGCCTATCTTTTACTAGAGAAGACAACTCGGCAGAGGGTCTGCAGTTCTTCGACTTGCGCCTGAGGGCATCTGCTGGAGCTGCCAGCAACGTTCACAGAAGCATGTGCTTCTATTTGCCAGCAACCACTCCAAGACAGTCAAGGCGGGGATCGTAAAAAGTCTGATCTCGTCCTCCTGCTCCAGGTCCTGCCATCACCTCTCGGCCTCTAGCCTGGGGAGCCAGATCGGCCGACTGATAAAGGCCGGATATCCCCGCGACCTGCTGTCGGCCACACTGAAAATACCAATAACAGAAAGGCCCGCTCCCCAGAAGCCTGCTCGACCATAATTCGTTGCCATCCCGTACAACCACAACACCACGCACCCTCTAAAAGCAGCCGCCCGACGGTACGACACCGAAGTCGGATTCACATGCCCGTTCAGGCTGGGAACGATGTGCCGCCTCACCAACAACGCCCCGCCCCCAAAGACCGAGTGCTCCAAAAAGCATGTTGCGCCCTCTATCCACCTGTGCCACCGGCCAGGCTATATTCGGTGCCCCTTTCCTGTGGGGCCAATACATCGGGCAGACGGGGCGCTGCGTCAAAGGCCGACTACGAGATCACAAGCGGGAGATCACCAAAGATGAGGCGGACTCGCAACACCCGATGCTGGATGCGCCTCAGGGCATGCGCCTAGTGTTCCCCCACCTTCCCACCACCCGCCTCATGGGGGCGCACAGAAGCGGTACGGGCGTGGAAATATTGAAGGCCTTTGCAATGAAAAGAGTGCCGCGCAACATTTCGTCGCTGTCACTCCTGCTCTCTGAGAGAGAGAGATGACCTTCCTGGGGCCGGGTTGGCGACCTTGATGGCCCGGACTGGCGGGCGTTGACTGGGAGAGTTTTCGGGACGAGATGGACCTGTCCACGCCAAGCGCCCCCAACCTCCCTTAGCTTCCTTTCCAGCCCCCTTTGCTCTTTTTCTTTGCGCTCCCCCTTTCTTTCACCCTTCCCGCCCCACCCTCTCTCTCTCTTTCGCTGGTCTAATCTTTCCCACTAACCCTTTCCCCAAATCTTCGGCAGCTCGTTGCTTGTCGGCCTGGCACTAAGACCTCAATGTGCTGAAAGTCGAAAGATGTTTGTCCTGTCCGTCCTCTTTGTCTAACTCTTTCGTATTTTTGAGACCCACAGGTTTTCAACGAATTTCCTGAGGCCGCTGTTGACAACTGGATCAAAAAATTATGAAAGGGTGAGCCAATACAATCGTTGGAACGACAGTTTCAAGCTGGCCAACATTGTATTCTTTGTCATGGACATGCTCTTCGCTATTTGATAACCACAAGGATACCATAAATTCGTGGGACAGATTTAAAACGGCCTTCATAAATGTCCTTGAAAAACCCCAACACCAAAAACAGGACCATAACCCGCTTTTGCGCCGCTACGAAGGCTCATCTGAAAGCTCAAGCGCATACATAGAAGACGTGCTTCGCCTATGCTGTACGTGTAGATCATAAAATGACAGAAGACGAAATTCTCCACCTCCTTAAAGTAATTTCCCTTGAGTTATTTTCGCTCGTAGCCCAAACAACACCGACAACTGTTGCGCGGCTTATCTCAAGGTGTCGCCAATATGAAGAACTTCCCAGCGGTCGAATCTCCCAGAATCCATTGGAGCGACTTGCAGAGTTTTCCGGAGATGCGACCTTAGACATCAGTCTCGCCATGCTTATCTGCACTATCATACGCGAGGAGCTGCGTGGTTTCGTCGCCCAGTTACCGCCACCATGTGACACTTCCCCAACCATATACTGACTCGTGTGCACGTCACAGAAGCCGTTCGATGTCAGCTTGCGCGCCGTTTCAGCTTGTGAAACAGAGCACGGCTTCCCATGCACACTCCGGCGCTTACCCCAGCACCTATCTGTGCGTATCGGTCGTTGCACCCTGCCGGTGACGTCAACCAGCATCTCCAGACAAAGCCTGACACTGCTAGGGGCGGGCGTCGAAAACCTCGATGGCCAGGGCCGTGTGCTACGCGCCAGACACGTATCCGGAAACCTGCAACAGTGTCTGGTCGGCTACACAAAATCCTTTGTATGGGCGGCTACAAGAAATTGGCCAATTAGCTATTGCCGCTTCCGCGGTTGTCTGACTTTTTGGGCGGTTGATATTTTAGACCCATGTTACGTATACTTGATTTCCGTGTAAGGCTCAGGCAATCTGGAAATTATGAGCGCTGGAGAAATGAAGCCTCCTGCGTTAGAATCCTTATTTCGAACTCTTTTTGTTCGACTTCCGCTTGATGAAAAAGCATGCGGGAAGGGCCTTGAAAGCACCTGGTATCGCTGCGCCGTGAAGGCATTCGGCACTGCAAGATAAAGTTGGTCTGCGTTCCCACTCAGCGGTCACCATGGCAA